>OY723385.1:51439259-51569259 GCA_963210295.1 Ophion ellenae
AGCTCGTTCTCGTACAGTAGGATCATTCATAGAAATGGCGTACATGGGAGTGCGTTTATGGCACGATCGTGTCATGCGATAGAGTAATAAAGATGCGGGGAAGAGATGGAGAGGATGTAATTGCTAGAATAAAAGAAATATAGAAAAATGAAGGATCGATAGCGAACTTAACTTATTTTGTTTGGAGCATGCATGGGAGATACAAACCTAGGCAAAACTAGCCGAAACTTACAGTCCCCAAATTAGTGTCTAATAATGTCTGAAATGGGAGGGTTTTGTTTTTTAACAGATTGTTTAACTTTTATTGGTTAATATCCAATTTTGTCTGGGAATCTTGAGAGTGAATATGCTGTGACTCATGACTGCCGCAATTTTCGAACCCCTTGAATGTTGCTATTTAGTTGTTATTTAGTTTTTATTAAATCTTGTTTTTATTTTATTTCATCAAAATTTAATGGAATTGAATTAATTAAATTTCAATTTTTGTTAGCACGTTACAATTAATTACACTACAATTATGTAGCGGATTATGAGAGTGAAACAACGTTGCTAAGTGCGCGTACAAAACTACTACAAATTAACGGGTCTGCACAAGATTGAGGCACAAAAAATTGGTTGATTTTCAATATTTTTTCTGGTCAGATCATTTGGATGACGAGATCGTGATTTCACACACGATTAATACATAGTCTTGGCAATTTTGAGATTTTTCCAATTGAACAATATTCATAAACAATCAGGTCATTATTATTTAAACAAAGTGTCGTAGTTGTTGCATGGCCAATCGGAGTAGGTGGTTCTGGCAACTAGGGTGATTTGAAATGAACAATAAAAGAGTGTACTTTTGGTATAATAATGAAATTATCGTAAGACCGAATCCCTTTTTGAAATTTAAAAAATCATGAACATGGACTGCGGTAGCAAAAAGTTCGATTTTTGAAGTAAAAAATCACTAATCATTTGTCATTAGCAAATGGATAAACAGATCCAACAATCATTCGGTCATACGATAGAAAATGTTACAAACTTTGCCCGAATGCGAGTGATTCGGACGAATAGATTGTGAGATACAACTTACACCGTTTCATAAATCAAAGTTTCAAGAAAAACGTAAAACATATAGGGGCAAATAGCAGAGGGGCTGTTCCCCCAGCGCAGTGGGCAATCCGACCCTTCACGAAATCAATAATCTTGAAATTTGCATCGTTGGAACGCAACGAAATATAACTTTTTCTTTAATTGCTCACATTTTCTTACGCTGACTTAAGGTACGAAAGTCACTTAAATGATTTTCCTTGACTTTAGTGGAGATATACGACCTCAATAAATGAAAAAATTGGGTTATAGTTAAAATGAAGAAATTAAAAAATATCAACAAGTTTCGTTGCATTCCAACGATGCAAATCGGTCAATCTTTGGTACTCTGAAGAAATCTTTGTAAGGTAAACGGCCCAGTTACTGACACTTTAAGAGAAGCGGTGTCGGATTTTTACTGTTCATAGACGCGTGATATAGCTAAAATGAAAAGTAAAGGTTTTAACACGTGCGTTAAGGCCCCCTGAATGAGATTCACCTATTAAACAAGTAAAATAATTAATATTTATTAATATAATATCTGTTTTAATATCGCTTCTCTGCTGCCGGGGTTCCTGACACTAGAGAAACATCCATGTCGTAGTTTGTGACCCCTACGTATACCCGATTCATGACCCCCTTGACGCAGTTTGTGACCTATACGTGTACCCGATTTATGACCCCCTTTGCACAATTCATGACACCTATGCGCACCCACTTCCTGACCCTTCCGAATATCCCCATGAAAACGGGTTAAATGGAAATATATGTAATTTCGCGGATACACACACATATATATATAAACAAGTATAAACAGTAAAAAACATTCAATTAGTGCACAACTATTTTATTTTCTGTACATATGTGAAAAATATTAAAAATTAAAAGGAAAAAAAGATTATAAAAATTCCTTTTTTTGTTTTTGTTTCTTTCTTATTGGCTCATTTTCTAAGCGCTCTAATTTACCATTCGGGCTGCTTTTGCAATCTCTTGTTGCTCTTTTTTGATCTGCGCTTTCCTGAAACGTTCTTCTTTTCTCGCGTTTTCAGTACTACTGGCACTTTAGGTTTTCCGTGTTTTTTTTTGGCAAGTTCCTCCCTTTTGGAAGGCCAAAGAAAAACATGTTTGAATGGCGAAGAGAGGAATGTGAATTGAATAATAGATTTCCACAAATTTTAATAATTTGTTAATAATTTAATAATAATTAATAATTAAATTATTGTTAATAATTTAATTAATTTGTTATGTCACGGAAAATTAGAATAAATAAACAAAAAATAGTTCGACGCAGCAGGTGGCAAGTCGAGGGTCAACAACTGCAACACAACCGCAATTATGTGACGTAGTTATTGACACCACGGATTTAACCAAATATCTAACCAAAAGTTAAATTATTTTTTATCTCATTAACAGTCTGGTTCCTGCTGAATATGTCGATACTATTTTTATGTCGTTTTATACTTACAGGACGAACAAATTTCCGATTTACGTAGATCGTCGCACTTGCTATCAGCGTCTAGCACGGCCGCTGCGGAGCCACTGAGACGCGTGTTACACTGTTCACTGGTCAATTTCTATTGTAAAATATTTAATTAAAAAAGTGTGTTTGTCCAATAATTTAAAGTGAAAAACGCTCTTTAATTAGCCGATAATTTAATTATTATTCGACAAAAACTATACTTATAGCAGTCAAAACTTTGCCGTCGGGATCACAATCTGGGACAGGGTCAGAAACTGGGCCGTTTACCTTAGCAAACTAAAGTTAAGACCCTAAGCTTTAAAACAACGCGCAAAAAACGTATTTTTGAAATGTAAAGCTCATGCAGATCCTTTAAAAGTTGTATAGCTCTTCAACGAGTCAATGAATACCCTAATTATGCCTACAGACCTGAAGCAAAAAAAGTAATCTAATTAGCAAGCAAAAAACGCATCTATTTTTTATGTGTTGTTGAAGTTTGCATCGTTAGGACGCAACGAAAGTTCCGTTTTCCATTTGATTTTTCATATTTTTATTATTATAGACGATCTTTTATTATAGACCTATAATGTAGATCGCTAAATTAATATCTGTAAAAATGGTTGAAAGACTTTCGTAGGCGAAATCTGCAAAAGACAATTAAATTCGTTGCAGTCCAACGATGCAAATTTCAACATCGTTTTTTTATCGTCTTGTCAGCATTTCTGTGCAACTTCCCTACGTCTCCAACGACTTTAAAGATAGATCGAACCTCGCTGTAGATACTATTAAATGAACTCTTTTTTTTCCGTTCCCTTGCAGGACCATCAGCCAAGCACTGGAGAAAATATGAGTTGCGCGTCGCTGTCCTCCAAGTATTTCCTCTGCTTCTTCAACTTTGCCTTCTTCGTGAGTACACAAAAGTCACACACTTACATAATAACATTATACCCAACCTTCTGATTCCATCAATGGGCATTGAAGTGCCATTTTAGGTACACCCCTCATAATTTCGCCATGTTCGTCCGTCTCCAACAGCAAAGTGTCATCTTCCAACCTTTCTATCCTTGTAACCCTTTGGCTTATTAGACACGACTCTCCTCTCGGTGCAATTGATTTTCAATGAAACATTGTAATTACGCGCGCACCAAACGACCTACGTAACCGTGCTCCAATGCGTGCACCAGTCACTTGACCGCTTTTTCTCCCCTCCGAAACCTCGTCTCGTCACTACCGAGTATCGCTCAGCACTTCGTACGCAGTGATACCCACGTGGAATGGAAGAGAAAAGGAAAAGAAAACGGTTGGAAGTGCCGAATGGGCCGTCAAGAGGATTCCATTGTCCCACGACGACGAGGGAGCTGGCGATTCACCGCAAGGCAGTTTCGAGCTAGAACGATTTCTCGCCTTACAAAGCCATTTGGAATCGCGAGCCTCGTGATCCTCGACGTTGGAAATCAACGAGGCGCGGTACACACTCGCGCAACTTTTTTTTTCCCGCTTCGTATCCCCACCGATCTTTGTACTGCACACTTATCGCACTGGCTAAGTTGGGAGCGACTCTGGCTTCGTGTCCTCGAGATCGGCTATGCGGAACGGGGAACCTCCGCATCGTATCGGCCGCCCATTGCATATTTTTCATTTTCGCGATACCTTGCAGCATGCAGCGAACAATAATACGTATTGTTTTCAGCTCGCTGGTGGAGCGGCACTCACCGTTGGACTATGGCTACTGATCGACCAAACTTCCCTCGCGAATCTCATCAGCAAGCTAGACGAGACCGACACGTTGGTGAGTGTTCGGCTTTACTACGGCTTTTCTTTTTATGCCACCCTCGTCTTTTTATCGTGTTCCAAGTATCTCCGGATACGAGGGACCTGGCGTCAGCTCTTGACAGTCTGAAGAATATCATGCTCCAATGGGAGACGTTCAATCCTCGACAGTAGCTCACAATTGAGGCTAACATGTTTTATCATCTGTCGGAACACAGCCGTGTTTCTTCTGGACGACGCAGATGATGTTGTCACAACGATTAATGACTGAGCAACCGCTGGCGGATCTATTCTTTTTGGAGAACAGCCGTGTATTCTATTCATAATGATGGTGACGTTAACAGACGAATCCGTGGCTGTTCCTCAAAAAAAATTCAATGGCTGTTCTGTTGATGTTGATGGTGTCATCAAAAGGATTCGTGGCTGTCCGCCCTGTTTGGAAAGTAGCCATGAACCGAGCGGCTGATCGTTTGATGAAGTTGATGACGTTATTGGGAGGATCCATGCACTGAGAAAAAAGAATCGTTGAATGTGCAAAATGCATTTTGATGTCTCGAAATTTTGTTTTAACAGTTGCTCAGACATGCTAAATAAGCAGATAGTTTAATTGTATCTTTGGTTACGGCCCAACTATACTGTTTTGGTATGTCAACCAAAAATCAAGTTGAACGCATTTAAAGATACAATTTTGTTAAACCAACTGAATTTTGGATGGATGAACGAATTTTTTTTTTCAGTGTGTTTGCGTACCCTTTTGCAGAACTATTATTTTTGGAAAACAGCCATGGATTTTCTCGATAAAATCATCAAGGTCATTGGGAGGATCCATGGCTGTTCTTTCAAAAAGATTCAATGGCCGTTCTGTTGATGACGTTGATGACGTTATCAAGAGGCTTGGCTGTTGATGCTTTTGAAAATTAGCATCAACAGCATCAACAGCATCAGCAATTTCAGCAACAGGTGAAGTTGCTGAAGTTGCTGATGCTTTCAAACCAAACAACAGCATCAACAGCATCAGCAATTAGCATCAACAGCACCAGCAACAGAAAATTAGCAGCAACAGCATCGACAGCATCAAATGGAAAGGATCTTTGGCTGTTGATGCTCTTGAAAATTCATTTTTTTTGGTACACAGCTATATCTTCTATTCGGAACATTGATGCTGTGATCAGGAGGATCGATAATTGTTCTTCAAAAAGCATTCAGTAGCGGTTTTTTTAAAAAGGCTTTTCTAGAAATGCAACCAGAATTTTTATTGTTCGTGGTCATCAAATTTTTCACTTCATGCTTCGAAGTAAAAATAAATGTCCTAAATATAGCTTTTGGATAAACTTCCGAATAGCTTCTACCTCCGATTTGGCTGAAATTTGGTACAGATGTTCCACTTAATATATAAAGACATCGCCCAAAGGGATTTTTCGCACCTTCCAATAGTTCACGAAAAATCGAATTTCAAAGTTTATTTTTTAGCCGGCACGGGTATATCTATATCGCTCGCTACGGCCGAACGATATCCCCACTCCTCCGACTTCACTGGTGGCTAGCGTGCCGTGCTTACCCCTGCCAGTATATCTATACTGCAGGGGTAACCCAAACAAACAAAAAACAGAAAACCCAAACAAACCCAAACAAATTCTCTACCTCATAAACGATTGGAATGCGTCAAAAATCCCTTTGGGGGATGACTTTATATATTAAATGGAACATCTGTGCAAAATTTCAGCCAAATCGGAGGTAACGGCTATTCGGGAGTACAGCCTAGCTTTTGAATGATGCTACAAGTGTGTATCATTTTTCGACGTGGGAGTAAAATTCTCTACCATAGCGAATTTCACTCTCTCTCCGAGGCAAAAAGGGGCATTTCAGGGTAAACGGCCACCGATTCGTTTTTAGCGACCAAGCTATGCAGCCTTAAATATTCACAAAGAGATTCCATTAACCGAGATATTGTATCGCAGCAAAGATGATTTCTCCTCTTCTCAATGCGGATTACAGCCGCCGAACGCTTTGCCGTCAATTTTACAGCGCAAAAATGACTTTAGCTTGAAAAAAAATGCGGAATGAACGAGCGAATACGGTTCTATGGATTTGCCCGGGGAAAATGGATGTGCGCCTCATACCCCATGTGGGTCACGGGCTATACATCTGTCTTGGTTACCGCGCTAAGCCCTCGGGGAGGCGGATCAAGTATTACGAAGCTAGGTAATAAGAGGGTAAAGGTACAAACAGAGACAAGGGTACCAGAGGCTCAGTATGATATTTCGAAAGCGCCCATTGCTGCTAACCCAGATCGGCTTCGAGCGACATCAATATGGATCGTACCAGGGACCTTAACCCGAGCCAACTAGCTCTACTCTTCGTCTATGATAAAAGTCTACTACCGACGATGTTGTGTGCCCAATGAAAACAAACTAGTGCCGATTGCATATACATATTGCATTGTTAAAACGCTTTTGCTGTGTGCATTGAACAGTTGGACACCTTCACACGTGCCGTTCGTGAATGGTATCGATCCAGAGTTGCACGGACTTTACTCGTACATCATTGAGCTGGCGACAAGCCGTTCACCCTAATTTGTTTGGGGTTCCGAATTCCAATGGACACTGATGACGGTCATTCTTTCAACGTGCCTAATTCAGAAGTTTGACATCAATTGGCATCTCGGCATCGATGAGCTTGAAGTTTGGATTTTTAAAGTTCAAGGAGCGAGAATTTCTTCGTATCGCTAGAAGTTCTTTTCGCAGCTAGTGGAATAAGTTCTTTTGACAGCTAGAAGAAGATACCGCAACGATGTTTCAAGATATGTATCTAGGTTCCATATCATCACCATCATGTCTTTATCATAATCACTGGTGTTTGGACGTTCCTAGTTTTTATGTCCGGCCTGAATTGTCATCACTGGCATCATCATCGTTATTTAGATGTTCCTAGTTCCGAGGTCCGAAGCGGGCTATCATCATCATCATTGTTATTGTTGCTTACATGCATAAAATGGGCGTCAGGCAGGTCAAGGAATGAAGTTGGTTGGCATGGACGGCACGAGATTTCCTCTTTGCCTTGACCACCACGCTAAAGAGATAAACCCCTAGGATTCTCTCTGTCTTTCATTCCAGTTCCAACGCTCCAATTCTCTCTCTCTCTCTCTCTCTCTCTCTCTCTCTTCACGACCGTTCTCCTTTTCACCCACCTGTTAGCTTCGTTATTTCCTGAACTCACGGAACTTCCGCGATTTGGCGATGCTCCAAATAACTTGGCCTCGCGCGGATATACATGGTCGCGCATTTCTCGCAAGTACAAACTCCGACAAACTGGATGTGTTCTCGTTACGTGGTCTCGGCGAATAGGGCATGCTTCTCCTTTTCGCATCGGACCGGAGGCTGCCAACGTTGAAGAAAAAAAAAAGGAGAACCAAACGGCAGGAGGGGCTTCTCATTTTGTATCATCTCTTCTCCCCCTCTCTCTTTCTCTTCTACCGCAAAACTCTGGGACTCGTGCCACTTGTCTCACACTTTCCCGCAGGGTGGAAAAGCCTCGTTTCTTCTCCTCTTTGACACATTCTTGGCCTCCTCTCTCACTTTTTGAACTGGTAAACAAGCCACGTGTCTTGAGAATTATCACCGAGCGACAATTTCTCCAACTACACTCGAAGAATTCTCATTTGAACGATGGCCTGCGTCCATTGTAATCCTTATCCATATTTCATGATGGTGGTTCTCAAGTGTCTTGAGGACACTCCGGATCAATCACTTCTGTGACGGATTGCGATGACTGCTCTTAATTGGCCAACTGTTGGAGGGTGAAAGACAACAACAACAAAAAAACGAAAGAAACAAAACCGGAAATTCAGCAGGTGTGTGTTGAATCACGACGCTCTGGAAAGCTGACTGATTGGAGTGCAACTGCGTGTATGTGTGCTTGTGACTTGCAGCACGATTGGCAGTGGAGAAGGCGATGGCCGCTCGTTAAAAGCGATCGAGCGAGTCATTTGGGGAGAGGCACGAAAAGTGTGTACCTATTTCTCTCTCTCGCTGCCTCTCTTGCGGAAAGAGGGCCGCTGATGCAATTGCTTCGCTCCTATCGATGCTTACGTAATTCGACACGTTCAATCCCACTTGTCGAGATCTCGAAAACGGTTGACGAAGCTATTATTTTACTCCTGAAAGGAGCTTCGCGCTGTCGAATGAAATTGCAGTTTTAAGCTTTTTTGTCTGTCAATGCAATATGTTTGCAACAGACGGAATGAAGCTGCAAGGAGACTGCCCTTTTTTATTGTTATTGTTTTAATTATTATAGCCATTCATTTTAGCAGTTCTGGTATTATATTGCTTATTGAATTTACCGATATAATTAGTACTGATTAAAAAAATATTATTATCGTTAATAATGATAATAATAAATTATATATTTATATAATTAATTAATAACAATAATGAATTTATATTTTATTTAATTATATTTATAATTATATTCTTTATATTATTAATAATAATTATTATCATGAATATTCATAATAAAGTTTTTATAGTTATTGTCGTTATATTTTTACTATTGTTGAAACAAACGAGCACCTACAAGAGAAGAAAAAAAACTTTTGAAAAATAATATCTTTTCGTTGTTCTTTATCTTCGTGAGTTCTCATTTTTCTTTTGCAGAACTTCGCGAAAAAAATTTTCCGGCGCAAGCTTCATTAAAGAAATAATTTTTTTTAAATGACGTATTATCAGGCAATGTGGGATTTATATATATATATATATATATCCCACCTTATATATGCAATAATAAAATTCCCGAGTTCATATTCGCATAATTCAGTCGCGAATGACAGATTTGAAAAAAAGCGCCGAATAGTTAAAATAAAACCTGCAAAAATCCCACATTGCCTGATCATACGTCCTTTTTTTAAATTTATTTCTTTTATTAAGCTTGCGCCGGAATTTTTTTTTCGTGAAGCTCCGCAAAAGAAGCTCTGTGTGTGTGTGTGTGTGTGTGTGTATATTACCGACTATCCCTCGGGGATCGCAAAAAGCTTGCGGCACTCCGAATATTTTTTTTTCTACGACCTTTCCCCAAATACAACACGGGACGAACTTCGCAAACATGTATGCAAATATTTCGCCATGATTTTACAGTTTTGAAGGGGACGAGAAGATTTTTTGCTTCGAATTTCGTCTGACGACTCAATCTACACTCGAATCGATAAGCAGGGGAAAAAATGTAGATTTCTTTTTACCCAACTCCGTCGTGAATGTATCTCGTTGGAGGGGCGCAACATTAAAGGTAAAAAAAACCAGAGGTGCACCGTGCTATCGAGCGACCCGGATTTTTTACATTCCCGGTCTCCTTTGTTTGTCATTTTCTCGTGCTCTTTCGCACTTGAAAATTTTCACGACAATATATACGTACACAAACACACGCGCGCAATCGACGATGGGGAATCTTGATTTTTTGCAAGTATTATTTGCTCAACCGGTTTTTCTTCTGACGTGGGACGACGCGGAGAGGCTAAGAGAATAAAGAAATCGTTGCATTTTGCATCGCTCCTGCGTTGGCCACTTTAAACGAGGCGAAGTTTTGTCGCTGCTTAATACACGAGAGAGGGAGGGGGATTTATAGATTGATAGCAATTTTATCCAGCCTTGGGTGACCAAGAGGCACATCAAATCCAAACGGACAATACAATACCTATCGACGTGATAATACAATGACACAATACATAAAATAATTATTCTCGTATCACACTTTTATTATTTTCGGTATATTGGAGTCGTAACGATTACCATATTGTACGTGGTGCGAATGGTGTTGAAATGTACAACACGTTGGAACGCAACGAAAGTTTAGTAAATTGAACTTTTTTTTGCCAATTTGCACCGCGAAAATCACTAAAATGTTTTTTACGATCCTTATCAGAAATCAACAGCTTAAATTTGCAGGTTGGGATGTTCGATAATGGAGAAATGAAAAACAAACAAGAATTTGCGTTGCATCACACCACGATGCAAACTTCAACATCGTTTGGTGCGATTCAATGATGATGCTACAATGATATACTGTAATGACTGATGCTGTTGAAGTTTGCATTGTTGGAATGCAACGGGAACTCTTTTTTTTTTTAATCAACTAAAATTTCTTTCCGGTTTTAGGCTACGATAATCACGAGAACGATTTTTAAAGATCCTCGTGCGCGATCTGCAACGTAAAATAATCAAAGAAAACGTTGAAGAATAATGAAAATATGAAGTTTGCATCGTTGTAAGGCAACGGAAATTAATTCTCTTTGAGGGGTTCGGCCACTCTAGAGGCCGAGAAAATCGGGTTTTTGGGGATTTTTTTCTGTCAAAAACTACAAAATAAATCGAGATTACAAAAAAGGGTGTTTATCATACATATCAGTGACTGTATACAATAATTTTTTTTGAACCGATCAATTTCAAAATGGCGGCTGTGCAGCGTTTATCTCAAAACTGCATTTTTTAAGTTGGCCGGAAACATAACTCAGACAATTTCCAACCAATTCACTTGAAATGTTGAATATGTCTTGAAAAATACATTGTCTATGGAAGTATGTAGAATTTTTTTTATATTGCATAGTTCATTTGTTATTAACAATTATTTGACGATTTTTTAGGCAAATTTTTTACTTTTCAAAAATTTGCCGAAAAAATCGTTAATAACAAATGAAGTATGCAATATAAAAAAAATCTACGTACTTCCATAGACAATGTATTTTTCGAGATATATTCAACATTTCAAGTGAATCGATTGAAAATTGTCTGAGTTATGTTTCCGACCAACTTAAAAAATGCAGTTTTGAGATAAACGCTGCACAGCCGCCATCTTGCAATTAAACGCTTCAAAAAAATTATTGTATACAGTCACTGATATGTACGATAAACACCCTTTTTTGTAATCTCGATTTATTTTGTAGTTTTTCTGAAAAAAAATCAATTGGCATTTAGAAAATATATATTACCGCGCTGGTGCTGTCCTCCTTCAAGGCGGCTGTAGACGCAACGGAAGTTGGGTTAGATTAGCGAAGTATACCCGTACTTCGCTAATCTAACCTAACTTTCCGGGCGTGAAAGAAAAGGGGTCCATTGGAAAGGGTAATACAGTAGAGCGTCGATTATCCGAATGGCGATTTGGTTTATCTGAAACGTCAATTATCCGAATGGCGATTTGGGCTATTCAAAACATCAATTATCTAAACAAAAATTTGATTCATCCGAATGCTCAGTTATTCGAACGATTACGCCCTATTTATTGTTGCACGATGTATACATTGTTGTACGTCCCCTCCACTTTCTCGGTCTGCGCTCGCGCGCACTTTGCTTTCCATTAGCAGTCGAGAATTGACAGCAAAGAAACGAGCTTCCGTTATGAAGCAGAAGAACATCGTCGACTTTTTCGAAAATACATAGATAAGAACCCAAATATGTACGAATATTAATTATTTTTAAATACATATTTAACTTCGTTCTATATCATTAAATGATACAATGGTTGGACTTCCGGTTGGACTCTCGCCACGGGTGGTAGGGCTCCGCGTGGTGTGCTACAATTTTGCGTAACCTAACTGGAAATAGTCTCGTGCGCCGCAAAAAAGTGTAGTAGGGAGGTAGAGCGCTAAGTGAGGAAGCTGTGGAAGTGTGGGGAAGGCGTAGGAGGACGAAGTGAACCCATTAGGGCGCATAAAAAAAAAGGATCGTCGCGAGCTGGGCAGGTTAAGCCAGTGACAGGGAAAGGTGTCATGGCGGAGGAACGACGGAACGGGACGGGCCACGGCGTCGAGGACCGCGAGGACCGGGAACGGATGTGGTGCGATAAAGGCGCGTCCACATGGCCAGGGGCACGAGCTGGTGAGGAGGATGGAGATGAAGGCGGGCGGCTTGAAACGGCCGATCGAGGCGCCGCCACGGCAGCTCTAGAAAGCGCGGCAGTCGAGACAGAACGCGACGATGACAGGCAGAGCGTCAAAAGAGGAAGGGGGAGACCGAAGAAACTGGCGGGAGGAGGGACGACAAAAGGGCCAAACAGCATTGATAGATACTTCGTGCAAGAGCAGGCACAGGAAAAAACCGCTTTTGGAAAGAACACGAAGATGAAGAGAACGCCATGCAAGGAGGGGGGAATAGAGAGGCAGGAGAAGACCGTCGCAACACGTCTTGAGAAGGGACCGGAGGATAAACAACGAGACGAGGAGGGATATGACGAGCGAAACGACGTCGACACAGTAGAATGTCACAAGGAGATTAATGCGGCCAATGGTTGTGACAATGTGAGTAAGGAAGAAGGTACAAATTGGGAGGAAAAACTGGAAAAAACTGTGGGAAATCTAGAAAAAGTGTTAAAGAGCGGTCTGGCTAAAATAAAGGAAGAGTTAAAAACTGAAAAGGAAAAGTCACCACTGCCCTGTCGATGCGAGGATATGGACAGAATTATAAAGGAGTTATTGGGAGAGGCAAATTCATGGAAGTACAAGCTCGACAGGGATACTATTGTGTGGAGGGAGGAGAGGGAAGCCCTGGTGAGAGAGATAAATTTCTGGAAGGGAAAAGCGCATGAACAAACGGCTGTATGCGATCGCGAAGCCGCAGCAAGGGAGGAGGAACCGATGGGACCGGAAGTCGCAACATTCACCATGGGAAGCGACCAAAACAACAACGAAGCGTGGGTAGAGAAGGAAAGACCTGCTACAGCTGACAACAATTGGACAGAGGTGGCAAGAGGAAAGAGGGGGAGGACAGCGGGATCGAGCCGATCATCGGAAATGGAAAAGGACGAGAGGTGCTGGAATCTGCGCGGCGGAAGCAGAAGGAACGCAGATCACGGAGGGAAGACGGATAGGAGGGGGTACGAAAATTCGGGCCACGGCCGCGCAGCTGCGTGGCGTGACGACAGGACGTTGGCTGACGACCATCGAGTGCGGCGGCATACACATCGGCCGCGACCAATGGAAAGAGGGGAATGGGAGCAGGAGCGCCTGGAAAGAAGGGCCAGGAAGAAAAATGTTAAGATAGGGGGAATGAATGCAAAAGGAAGCGAGAGGGAAATCATCAGGGAAGTGGGCGATTTCTTGTGGGAAAAGCTGGGGGCAAAGCCGGTCATAAGACGGGTGATTAAAACGTTGGGCGGGCCAGTGCTAGTCTTGGAGTCGATGGACGAAAAAGTCCAGCTAATGAAGCGTAAGCGCGAGCTCAGGGGTACACGTATTTTTTTAGAGGACGACCTAACGATAAGAGAAAAGGAGGTGAAAAACTGGTTGAGGGGGGAGGTGAGCAGAAAGAGAAGGGAGGGGAGGGAAGCTAGAGAGGGGTACAGTAAGATGTGCGTGGATGGTGAATGGTGGTACTGGGTAGACCCGGAAGGGCGTCTGGTGGATGAAAACAATTTTTTTCGAGATAGAAGGGGGGTCTGGTAATACTCGCGGCGCATACAAGCTGCTAACGTGGAATGTCTGTGGAATGGGGAACATAGCGGAGGCAAGAAATCTTTTGGAAAAGCATGACGTAATTATGTTACAAGAAACGTGGTTAGAGAAAATGCCGAGTGGGAAATATCTGAACAAAACCGCGAGGGGGTATGTGTGGTGGTTTAAAAAGGCGGAGAGGGGGAAAAGAAAAGGACGAGCTCGTGGTGGACACCTGATAGGCATAAAGAAAGAAATAAGTACGTCTTGTAAAGTAGTCGAATGGGAGTATGGGGGAATAGTGCAAATATGGCGAGAAGAGGAAAAGAAATGGTCGTGGATTATTGAGGTATATAATAATGTAGGGGTAAAAAACCTCGAGGGACCGCTAAGGACGAAGGTTGAGGAGGGGATCGAGAAGGGAGCTGGGATCATCATCGCGGGAGACCTGAATGCCAGAATAGGGCGGGAGGGGGGAATCACGGTCTGCGAGAAATCAGGGGGGCCATTGTGGGAGAGGAATTCAAGAGACGGGGTACTGAATGCGGAGGGGAAAAGCTTGCTGAGGCTGTGCGAAGGCTTAGGCCTGACGATCCTAAATGGGAGGAAGAGAGGTGATGAGATGGGGGAGGTCACCTTTGTTGGGAATAGGGGGGTAGGGACGGGATCGGTCCTTGACCTAGTCATCTGGGTGGAAGATGAGGAAGAGGACCTGGTAAGAGAGCTGAAAGTCATACCAAGAGCTGAATCGGACCATTTTCCGGTTGGGTTCACGATTATGGGGTCAAATGTGATAAGGAAAAGAGATAAAGGGGGAGTGAAGAAAGGAAAGGGGGAGAAGACGGAAGACAGGCTAACCTGGATTGATGAAGCATCTGAGGAATATGTGGAGGAAGTCGAAAAAGTAAGAGTGGGGGGCATTAGGAATGACTCGACCAATCAGAGGTGGGAGAAATTGAGGAAGGCGATCTGGAAGGGAGCGGACGCCACGGGAATGGTAAAAAAGAGGAATAAAGGGGGTGGGGACAGGAGCTGGCTGGGGCAAGAAGGGGTGCAACAAAAGAGGAACGTTCAACGAGCACTCAAAAAATTTCTTAAAACAAGAAATCCGGAAACGAAGAGAAAGCTTAATGTAGAAAGGAAAAAGTGGAAGGACCTAAAGGGGAGGAAAAAGAAAGAATGGTTAGAAGAAAGATGGGGGGAGATTCAGGGCAGTAAAACAATGACTGACTGGTGGAGGGCAATAAAGAAGTTCAGAGGGAGGAAAAGTACCGCAGGAGAAAATATTAACAAGGAAGATTGGGAGGCACACTTCAAAAAACTTATGGGGGAAGGGGATCCAACACAGGCCAGTACTGGTCCCGGGGAATGCGAGTTCGTAGAAGAGGACGGTGGAGAGGATGGGCCCTGGAACAGGGAATTCAGTAGGGAGGAACTATGGAAAGTGCTGAGGAAATTGAAGAGAGGGAAGGCGGCAGGGAAAGATGGGATTACAGGGGAGTTCATAAGGGGTCTATCGAAAGAGGCAAAGGAAGAGTTAAGGAACATATTAAATGGAATCTGGAGAGAAGGAAAGCTACCAGGGGGGTGGGAAGTAGCGTTAATTTTTCCGATACATAAGGCGGGGGACGAGGAGGATGTAACCAATTATAGAGGCATATCATTACTAAATGTTGGCTACAAAATCCTGACAAGTCTAATGATTAGGAGAATTAACAGATGGGTAGAGGATAATAGGATCGTGAGGGAGAGTCAGGCGGGCTTTAGGGAAAAAAGGGGTACGCGGGATCACGTCTTCGTACTGAACGCGCTAGTAAATAATAGCCTTAGGAGGAAGGGGGGGAAACTGTATGTTGCGTTCGTCGATTTTAAAGCGGCATTTGATAAAATTAATAGGAACATCATGTTTGGGAAACTCTGGGAGAAAGGTATTACCGGAAGGATGTTTAAGTTGATACGGGGAATCTACGAAGGTACTACAAACGAAGTCATCACAAGTAATGGAAGAACGGGTAAATTCGAAACAAAAAAGGGGGTGAGACAGGGATGTCCCCTCAGCCCGACCCTCTTCGGGTTGGTCCTAGACGATATTGATGAGGAATGGGAAAAGAATGGTATAGGAGGAACGGTGATGGGTGGGAAAAAATTCTACGCCCTCAAATATGCGGATGACATTGCTCTAGTAGCAGACAATGCCGAAGCGTTAAGGGATATGTTGAGGCGGCTGGAAAAATTTGAGGCGAGGATGAAAATGGAGGTAAACACGGAGAAAACTAAGGTTATTATTTTTAAAAGGGGGGGAAGACCGAAGAAGGGAGAAAAGTGGGAATTTAGGGGGAAAACACTGGAGGTCGTGAGGGAATTTAAATACTTGGGATTCTGGTTCTCTGCGAATAACGCAATGAAAAGGCATCTGCAAATAGTGACAGCGAAGGCTAGGAAGGCAGCAAATGCGGTCTGGGGGTTGATGAAGCGAGCGAGAGTGGACGATCTGAAGTACAGATTACAGCTGATGGACTCCTTGGTAAAGGCAGGAGCGCTATATGGAGTGGAAGTGTGGGGATGGAGGAGAAGGGAGGAGGTGGAGAAAATGCAAGGGAGGTTTGTAAAAATGGCATTGGGCTTAGCGAGGAATACACCGAGCTATCTCTGGAAAATGGAAGCGGACAAGAGAAGTATCGAGGTTGAAGCAAGGAGGAGGGCGAGTAGCTACCTGCTAAAAATTGTGGAAATGGAAGAAGACAGATGGCCGAAAATTTGCCTAAGGGAAGAGCTCAGGAACATCCTGAATGGAAACGCGTCGAAATGGGGAAATGAGCTCAGAACAGCGATGGAGGAAGTTGGAGATGGGAGAGTCCTGGAGTTAATAAGGAATAATGGAAATAAAAGGGCGATTAAGAATATGTTAATGGAAGGAATAAACATAAAAAGGGACCAGGACATACAAAAGGATTGGGGGGGCATTGGTAGATCCACATTCTGCAGCTATTTTAAGGGGATCAAAGAGAAACTGGGGAGAGAGGATTTTTGGGAAGAAAAAGATATTAGGGGGGTCATCAAAGAGGAATGGGAAAGATTGCGATGCGGAAATCTGGAGAGGTCAGGAAAAAAAGGTTATAACAACTGGAATTGCAGAGTATGTGGAAAGGAAGAGGAGACGCTGGAACACATCTGGAGGTGTGGAGAGGCGAGGAGACAAATTAACGATAAGTGGGTAGCAGGGGTAGACAAATGGAGGGGGGGTAGAGTGGGGGAATGTCTAAGGGGATGGTGGATAGAAACGTTAAAGGGAAAAATAGTTAAGGAACTGGCGGAATATACTCTGGCATTCAGGGACCTCGACGAAGCGGGCTGAGGACTACGCGAAATTAGTTTATTAAAAGACTCTAAACTAGTAGCTGTAAGCACGCCAAAAACGACCGAGTATCCCTAAGGAAACGCAATAGGAGGTAGCTTTATGACTATTGTTATATATTATGATTATTTATGTAAGGCGAAATGTATACAAAAAATGGAAAACTTGTAACGCAAAATGTAAGTATGTAAGTTGGGCCATGTCACAGCAAATGCAAGACATATGGAATAAACTACTACTACTACTATGATACAATGGTTACTTGCAATTTACCAAAAATGTACTTGTATTATTAACATATTAATGTTCATGGTATTTTTAAATATATATATTTTATCATATTGAAAGAACCAACGTTTTTTCCGCCCACGGAATATTGCTGTTCGGTTGTCCGAATTTTCGATTATCCGAAAGGCTCCCGGTCCCAATTGATTCGGTTAATCGACGCTCTACTGTAGGTAAAAACCCGCAAGGTTATACGTTGGAACTCAAAAAATATAATAAATGATAAAAATGATCGATAATAATGACGTTGACGTTCGTCTGCAACGAAAGTTCTTTCCAATTCCTTAGTTTGATTGGTATACAAAATTATGATATTGTATCGTTGGAATGCAGCGAAAATTATTTCTTTTCAAATGGTCGAATTTCTTTTGGCAAATCTTCGTTAGGAAAGACCCTCAATCGATTTTGATATCGCTTATTCACAGATGGAGGATTTTCATCTGCAAAAAAAGATTTTGTAAAATAATAATAATGAGAAAATGAAAATACGAAAAAGCATTTTCGTTGCATTCCAACGAGGCAAACTTCAAGATAGAAAAATTAAATTTTGCCTATTCACGCTGTAGATCGCTAGATATGGATACTAAAAAATGTTTGCGTGATTTTCGTAGCTTGAGTCTGTCGAAGGAAATTTGGGAAATCTGGAAAAAAAGTCTTTCGTAGCATTTCAACGATGCAAACTTCAACGTCATGGGTAATGATGAGACAGAATGTAATCTTAATAAAAACGATCAAAATAGTAATTGAAATCGTCATCATTGTGAGTTTCGTTCTGATCGTGATAAATTTGCTCATGATCGACGAGCGGTCGACAGAGTCGAAAAAGTTTTTCCTTCTGCATCCGGAGAATCGAGTTGTCAAAAGGCCCCAAGACCCCGAGAGCTTCGATAATTCGCGATTTAGGGCCGACGAGGGGGCGAGGAAGGGGAGGAGGGCGAGGGTCCTCGAGACAAACCGCATCTGGAGCTCAAGAAACCGTGAGTAAGAGAAAAAGAAAATAGAAAAACGTTCGACCGTAGTCGGGAGGGTACTCAATGCTGGGAACTTCGTACAATTACACACATATGTGTATATTCACATATATTATATTATATTACATGGGAAAACTTATTTCGAACCCTTTGTATCTACGTAATGTTAGCTATCCACACATCCGGCTTTTTTCAGGACGCTCCTTAATACGTATTTTTAAACGAATTGGTGATTTGGGGACAGGATGGTCTCCGAAGTCGAATGTCTTCATAATCGGTATACTTATATATATCTATGTGTGTGGGCCCTGCATGTGTATGTATATGTATATACACACATACATACACATGCAGGCCCCCCCTGCACACACACACATATATATATATACAGGGTGAGGCATATAAAGTGTTACAGAGCAATAGCACTCAAACTATTGATCATATCGAAAAATGTTTCGGACAAAAGTTTCAGTGTTTGAGAAGTCCCTCATACTGGACCACCCTATTTTTTTAGCGATGGAGGCGCTGAAGCGACCTCAAGGTCGACTCCAATTTCAAAATGGAATGGTACATTTTTTTCAACCATCTTGTGGGGCACCTCAAGCCATATAAAAAACATTAGGGGGTCAAAGTCGTTCAAGGTCATTCAAGGTCAGTATCGATTATACAAATCTAAATATCTCGGATCAGTACTAAATATTTGGTAGTGATCCGAGATATTCAGATTTGTATTTCATTTTAATAGGTGACCTTGCATGACCTTGAACGACTGACCCCCAAATGTTTTTTATGCGGCTTGAGGTGCTCCACAAGATGGTTGAAAAAATGTACCATTCGATTGAAAAAAGTGGAGGTGACCTTCACTGTGCGTCAGGTCCTCCACCGAAATAAAAAAAAAATGGTCGCATTTGATGGTCCCCTCCACACCGTACAACTTTTGTCTGGAACATTCTTTTATGGCGTCGATAATTACCGAGTTATTTTGGGTGGCAGAGTTAAGAGGCACACCCTGTATATGTATATATATATATATATAAATTTTTTTTTTTTCGACCGGGTTTTTTTTAATACTCTTGGTTATTGGTTTTATCTAGGAAGGTCTTCTTTTTAACCTTAAATGTTAAGGAAACTTTATGAAAAAAGATCGTATGCAGAATTTTCATACAAACCAATTCGAACATCTGACGACTTTGATAACCTGCGGTGTGAAAAAAAATGTTCTACGCACATTGTGCCAATTACTTCAAAAAGTTGTTTAGTCATTTTCGATTCATATCATTTGTAGAAATGGCATGCGAAAAACCAAAAACAGATGATTAAAAAAAAATAACAAAGCCCAAAATCTCGTAAACCGTGGGACTTTTACTAAACTGAAATTTCAGCATCTAGTAGGACATGATCTGACCTATCGGCAGTCGCAGGATTGTCCATTCATAACAGGACACCCTGTATACATATGTATATGTATGTACTATGGGAGTGCAGTGAAATACATAAATATGGTCTTCATTACTGCAGTCCCGACTTGTCCGCACTGGGTGATCTCTTTTCGCTTGCAAGAGTCCAGCGCAGAATTCGCATCGTAAGTAGGCCGTCGGTGCGCGTTCTATAGCGCGTCTTCTCGTTTGTGCGCGTTTTTTCTCTCCTCCTTCCGAAAGATAAAAAGTCAGCTTGAGTAGAAAGACAAAAAAGGTCTACGCAACTAGGGCAGTCGCGAGAACTGGGTCGCTCTGCTGAATGGAGGTAAAGGGATGTTAATTTTGATTTAATTTTTTTTTTTTTTTTTCAAGAAAAAGCATTTTTAATTCCACAGAGGAAGGAGAGCGAGAGCTTTGGAACGATGTAGTGACGTAGAACAGAATCGGTTGAGGCCGTATTCTAGTGTGAACACCCATTTTAAGGTGATTTTTTGAGAATTAAGTTTAGAGAAACGGTTCAATCTAGAGTGTTAGTATTTCACAGTTTTATTTATACATGTTTAAAGTAACATCTTGATTTTTTTTTTTTACATTGTATTCGTAATTGTGCGTGATAGTTGATGTTGCGCAGGAAATGGCGGGGTTTGAAAAAGAGTACTCTGATTTTTACGATAAAACTTTTGCTCCTCGCGGCCCGTAATAATAGTAATTATACAGCAATCATAAAGACGGAGGGCTGAACGATTCGTGAAGAATAGCATTTCTAAAAATCGTTTGTTTCAGCCCGACGATATAAAAAATTCTTTACAAGACCTGCGAAACATCCGATGTAGGGTGTCTCAGAATGACCTGCGATTCAAATTTATTAATAAAACGTATTATTTATTTGAAAAGTACGAATATTTTTATTTGAATATTAAGTACCAACATAGAGGTTATGTGTGGAGCACAATATCCGATAAATGGCCGCCTCGTCCCTGTTTGCAAACGTTCACTCTTTTGACGAAATTTTCAATAACATTTTGGCATAATTGCGGACTCATTTCATTAAGGGGCTGGACCAGTGTGAACGCTGAAAATTTGGGTGATTTTCGGGAATTTTTTTGAAGCAAAGTACGCAATTAAATGGTTCGGAAAATTAAGAATATATTTGGCTATATTTGGCCTATATATCGTAATTTTTTTCATAGAAAAATATTGAGATCCAAGCGACTTATGCGCTGCCTTCGGAGGCGCCAAAAAAAGATCCTCCACTGCTGACATGATTCCGGCCGAATGAGTAGCTGAAACCGTAAAAGGAAAAAATGTTAAGCTGGAAGGTATTTCCTGTACAATGACGTAGGATTTTCGAAAAATATCAAAATCTAACAAAATGGCGTAGTTATGAAAAGAAAGTCTGTTTTCTTGCTTATAAAATGGTCGTTTTTTTTTCAATGCCAAATCGTCAATTTTCATCCAATCAAAAATATCCTACGTCATTGCAGAGTCAATATATTCAAGAGTACTCAGTTCAAATTTCAGGTCAATCGGATAATTGCTCGTTGAGTTACAATGTCAGAAAATTTGAAAAATCTCACTTCGAGAAAAACGCTTCAAGATTTAACTATCGATTTTTGCAAGATAAAATGATTAAAGATACGGCCTTGGAATTTTTACAGGATATTCGTGAAAGTATGAACTGTCGAAAAAGGCAAAAAATCGATTTTTTGAAAGTGTCACACTGGCCCGTTAATGGTGCGTCCAATTGCTTCTTTGAGCTCCGGAATGATCTGTGGATCATTGGCATTCCTTTTCCTCTTAGATACACTTTCCTACACTTTTCCTTTTAGAAAACCCTCAAGAAAGAAGTCCAATGGCGTAAAATCGCACGATCTTGATGGAAAATTCACATCGCCGCGGAGCGAGATAACACGACCTTCGTCTGCAAAAACTGCATTGTTTCGCCCTCAGTGTAGCAGGTTGGGCCATCTTGTTGAAAGAATAGTTCTTCCATGCCGTTTCCGCCATTTGTCGGATATTGTGTTCCACACAACCTCCATGTTTGTACCTTATATTGAAAAAAAAAATATTCGTACTTTTAAAATAAATAATACGTTTTATTAATAAGTTGAAATATCCGGTCATTTTGAGACACCCTTTGTCCTGTACAATTTCGAATAAAACGATTTGAACAAAATTAAGATGGTACTTCAAACATGTATAGATATATAACTGTGAAATATTACCACTGTATCGGAACGGTGCACGAGAGATTGTACAGCAGATTTGGGCACGCGCTCAAAAGGCCCTTATTTTTTCAACAGAATCTTGCATGAACTGTTCGGGACGAAATCAACGTGAAAATATTTGGAATTTTTTTTTTCACCTCTTCGAGTCTTCCAGTATGTATTTTATTTATCGTAATTTTTCATTTGTTTGTTTTGAGGCATTTTTCCAAGAAATATATATAATTCAGATTCGTGAGTATTTTGGTGAATTGATTTCTCAGTTGTTGAGACATTGAAGAATATCGGTCCAGTATGATTCGTGTTTCAATTGTTTGGGGATATTGCACTCTCGATTGAATTTTATTTCTACCATTTACTCTTTTTTTTCGCGAAAGTAAATACAAATAATGATAATCCGAATGAACAAATCGTAATAATAACGATAATAATAATAATGATAGTGGGAATAATAAAAGAATGTACGTGGAATGTAAGGGGACATGTGCAAGGGAAAGGGATTGATAAAAACTGGAAGAACATACGTGAAAATTAATAATCGGCCTACCATCTGATGATGACGATTGAAAATAATAACTATCCTCATTTTCAATAATTATCCTGTCAAACTCGGCTTTTTCGGTCAGAGAAAAAAAAAGTATGAAATCGCTATACTTTTCATTAAACGTGGGTTCTCAAATTTACAATATAAAAATAATATACTCCTTCGGGATGATTTCAATAGAAGGTTTCCTCAACACTTCGCTAATTAATTCGATTTCATTTACTTTTTATTTATCTCATACAATGCGTTGTAGGCTTCGAGTTTTAAAAAATCTATTCGAATTTCCATGAATTTCGCAAATGGAAAAAATCCTACTCATCCGCGAAAAGTGGACTGCGCCGAAATGACTTGGTGTCTCTTACCTCCCGACGCAATGACGAACAATGTGTCACAAAGTGGCGGATGGACTCGCGATACGTAAAAGGCAGAGCGAGGAAGTCGGAAAGAGCGACGGGGGCGGCGGGGTAGAGACTGTCACTTGACACTCGAGCGTTAATTGCTCGAGAGAGTGCACGAGAGATAGCTCGTTATTATCTGTCACCATTAATTAGAACGTTCCGAATTACCAATTTTCGTTCGAGCATTATAATTGAGACGAAACACGCGGCCTCGTATGCGACGCAGAAGCCTAGTGTCTCAAAAGCACGTGCCGTAAAGAAATATTTTCTCTATCGTTGGCACGTACACGGGAAATTGTGCGAAATAGAGATAAGTGTACGTAGACGTTTATGGATAAAAAAGGAAGCGTGTACATCGCGACAGTAGGCATTTACGTTAGGTGTATTTTACGCCGAGTTGAAATAATCTCCTGCGATTCAATATAGAATGGCTTATAAGTTAGTGATAGTCATTTGATACAATTGAACTTCATTATATATATATATATATATATATATATATATATATATATATATATATATATATATATATATATATATATATATATATATATAATGAAGTTCAATTGTATCAAATGACTATCACTAACTTATAAGCCATATATATATATATACATATAAATATATATATATACCCACATACATACATACATATATACAAACAAATATACATACATATATACAGGGTGTCCCTCTTATTTCTGCCACCCGAAATAACTTGCTAATTATCGACGTCACAAAAGAATGTTCCAGACAAAATTTGTGCTGTGTGAAGGGGGCCATCAAATACGACCATTTTTTAAATTTATTTCGGTGGAGGCGCTGACGCACAGTGAAGGTCACCTTCACTTTTTAAAATGGAATGGTTCATTTTTTTCAACCATCTTGTGGAACACCTCCAGCCGCATAAAAAACATTGGGTGTCAAAGTCGTTCAAGGTCATTCAAGGTCACCTGTTGAAAATAAATAGAGTTATTTCGGGTGGCAGAGATAAGAGGACCCCCCCCCCCCCCCCCCATATATATATATATATATAAGTATGTGCATGCATATCTAGGTAGATTACAATTCATTCAAAAAATGCTCTCAAAATAACTTTTAGCGGGTATTAAAAAAACAGGTTGATTTTCGATGTTTTTTTCTGGTGAGAATATCGAGATGACGGGGCCGAGATTTTACACACAATTGGTATGTAGTCTTGTAAAGATTCATTTTTTCGGTTGAAAAATATTGATAAACAACGAAGTAATTATTCTTTAAACAAAGTTCCACCGTTGTTGCATGGCCAATTGTGTAGGTGGTCCCGGCAACTTACGTAATTCGAAATGAAAAATAAATAAATTTTCTTACTGTAATAATGAAACTTCTTTATAAGGGAATACGTTTTTGAAATGTTTAAAATTACGAGACGATCAAGGTGCAGAAAAAAGTTCGACTTTCGTAGAAAAAAAAAACAAGTTTAATTATTTGTTATTAACAAATGGATATATAGTAGAAAATGTTATAAACTACGCTCTGTCCAAATTTGAAGTAAATCGGACGGATAGATTTTGAGATACGACGTATACCGTTTTATAAAAAAGTTTCGAAAAAACGTCGAAGAAAAAAGGGCGAATCGCAGCAGGGTGGTTCGCCGAACCCTTCACAAAAATCGTCGTAATTCGGTCAGTTTTTTGGAATTTTGACAAAATATTCAGTGCAAGACAAATTTAATATCCTGAGCTATAGAAAACGCTGCAACAAAAAATCGTATTTTCGAAATTTTGAGCTTACGCAGGCCCCTCACCTCATAATATCAACCTACAAAAGTGTTGCTGGAATAAAAATCTTCCTGTCACATGGTCGTGCGTTTCCATGATTTTCATTTTTTTTTCCGCCCGAGCGAACAAATTTATCACCCATGCACGTGCTGATGGATGAGGATTACGAAAGGTTGCGGAGAATCGAGGGAAAGGGTCGGAGAATATGAGAAAGCGATATGCAAATGGGATTTACAGGCTTTTTCACATACCTTCGATTTTTGCATATTCCTCGATCGGCAGAAAATTCTCAAAGAATTTTCGAAAGCCGATCAAAATAAAAACGAAAAGTAAGGAAGCACATCACAGCTTGTTATTCGCGTAATTCCTTCTCCTTCTTTGTTAAAAAAAAAAATCTCATCGAGCCGATCACTATTTTTTGTCTATTTTGGTAAAAAAAAGAATAAAAAAGATTTGAATAAAATGAAGTATTTTCGATGAACAGGTGAACGAAGTAACAATAATGATGCGCAGGATTGATAATGATTCGCAGCCTCATTTATTTATGACGGAATGTCCGAGGCGCGTCACTGTCACGCAGGAAATTGTGTCTTACATTCTGAGAGGACAAGAGCAAAGCATGCACGAAGGAGGAGGAGAAGGAGGAAGAGAATCGAGACATTATTGTGCGAGAGAGGAACGAGCTTCGTGCTCTTTTTTTCTCAGCCGTATTACACCAGAGTTTCGCAACAGCTTCCTCAGCACACTCCTCCTATTATAGTCTTCACTTTGAAGTCTTATTCGCTCCTCGTCACAATATCCCATTCCTGCTTCTTTTCTCGTACACTCGTGCTTCGTTTATTATTCCCTGCGAGACACGCATTTCCTCGCTAAAGCACTATTCCTATGAGACATCGTTAAGAATAGTTTGAAAATGATATAATTGCCGACTGTTATTACGTCCGAGCTTCAATGATAGCTGGGATTGACGTTTGCATCGTTGGAGCGCATGGAAATGATTTTTTTTTATTTCTCAAATTTCTTTCGGCAGATTTTAGCCTACCGAAAATTCCGAACTATTTTCTAAGATGCTTATTGGGAGATCTGCAATGTAAATTTGCAAAAATACGAAGTATCATGATGAAAATGATGAAGTAAATACATCAATATGAATTTCCGTTGCATTCCGATGATGCAAACTTCAATACCATAATGATAGCTCTTGTTTCTTGAATAATTTTGTTCTAAACGTGCCTCCTGAATCATTTTCTCTTCCCGAGTAATTTGGAATAAATTCTTTTTAGGGTTCCGTAGGGAAAAAGGAAACCCTACTTCGTCAGGTCTGTCCGTCACACCCTCATAGTTTTTACAGTTTTTAACCTTGTAACGTTGCGTTACGAAAATCGAGACTATTCGAGAAAAGTGAGGTGAGCGAGCTGGCGAAGCTCAGTGGTCAGGGCAGTCGACCGGCAATCGAAAGGTCCCGCGTTCGAATTCCGGCCCAGAAGCGCACCGCATTTTTTCTCGGATAGTTCTCTTGGAGTTTTTTTTCGGGGGATTGCAATCCATGTGCATTACATTTTTCAAGTAGAAGCTTTGCATCAGAAACAGATGGGGGTCTCAATTAATATGTATCAACATCTTGGGAAAAAAAATGGGTAGTTTTTCCCTTATATGTGGCATGGAGATGGATTTTTTTTATTCACGCTTTCCATAGAGCGAAGGGCCATTGGACAGGTCTTTCAAAATGAAATCGAGGTTCCATTTACCATTTTTAAGCTCCGTTTACAAAATATCAAGGCTTAAAGTGATGCGCAATGTGTCTGATTCCTTTAATTTTATGGTATTGAGGTTTGCATCGATAGAATGCAACGAAATAAATTTGATAAAAGAATGTCGAGAACATTTTTAAAAATCTTTTTTTTTCTCATTTGAACAAATCTGGTATATCTGTTGGTGATTTAAAAAAGTATTATTTTTCTTAAACTATCGTCGTAGCTGTACGCCGCGTCCACAGCTGTTGGCATTTTTCTTAAATCATCAAATCCGCTATTGTATTTTTTTTTGCAACACCGGAAAATTAACTTTCGTATATGCAATTTCAAGAGAGACGGCAAATAAACTTGTACTTCCTTATTCAAACGTTTGTTCTCTTTTGAAATTTTAGTTCTTTAGTAAAATTTGCAGTTCTTAGTTGAACTCTGTGAATAAGCAATCTCGGAAAGTGCGGCAAGGGAACCGCAAGTGTGTACCTGTTATATTACGTTACAACCAGGGAGTGCTCGTTACAACGAGATTTTTAGATGTATACAGCGAGAAACCGGTCGCCAAGGTCCGTCGTCGCGTATATTAGCAATAAAATTCTTCTTTCGAAGGCTCAAATTCAAGTGAAATGTATATCGTACCAAGGTGCGAGTGGGATAAATGAATCATTGCATTATGTGCTATTCGTATAGACGATAACGTCGGTACATACAGTAGAATCTCGATTTGACACGGTTAGCTACGACCCCCCACTCCTTTTCACGGGCGCGGCGTGCGAGTATCCGCGCAGCTGATCGCGCAGCCACCGACGCTGCCATTGGTCCCGGGCTGCCCCCACCACTACGCGACGCAGCTCGACCGGCGCGGCACCGCTCGGTGGGGACAATCGCGTAGCTTTCCTACTCCGCTCCATTCGTAACCATTCGCGACTCAAAAACCAATGAAATTATCTATTCGAGGATTACACCGGATTATTCGAGTCGCGGCATCTCGTTGCTTATTCGATTCAACAACTTACGCGGTCTGTGATGATATTTACATATCAATGTGGATGCGGTTGAAGAGATCACCAAATATCTCATTTGACTAATCGTAAAAAGCAGAATTATATCAAATAAAAAATAGAAGACAAAACAAGATCGATTTCACTTTTGAGAATTCGATTACATTGTGAATTTATTTCTATTAGTGAGCTTAGTATAGTACGCGCACGTAGTTTAGTACTAGATCGTGGCGCAATCTTTTTTTTAATGCATTTGATAATTTAGGATCAATAAATAAATCCAAAGACGAGAGATCCTGTGTGATTTCTCATGAAAAAGGCCGGCATGACCTTTCTCTTAACAGTTTTATTCGTTTTTCGCAATGGGATAAATAAACGATATTAAAGTTTGCATCGATGGAAGGCAATCAAAATATGGTGTTGAAGTTTACATCGTTGGAATGCAACGAGTTTTTTTTTTCTATTGCATTTCTCCATTTTCATTGTAATAAATATAAAATTCATTTTCCTGCAGATTCAGATCGTAAATTTCCGAATGAAAAACCTCAGAAGTGTTTTAGTGATTTTTGTATTTTATATCTGACGAAAAAAAAACCCGAGAAGTGAAAATGTATTGCATTCCAACTATGCAAACTTCAATTTCATATAGAAATACATTTTTCTTAATGGTTATCATTTTTTATGCCAAATTTTCGGCCACGATAATCCCGCGAACCTTTTTTTCGGATTCTCATTACATATTTTCCGCATAAATTTGTAAGAAATGATCTTTTATAATAATGAAAATAAAGAAATCGCATAAATAAAAAGGAAGTTTCGTTGCATATGAACGATGCAAATTTCAACACCGTATTAATATAGGAATAAAAAGCGTTACGCCTTTCAGTGGTTTCGAGGATTATAAAATAGTATTGAAAAAAAAAATTGCTGGTTACTGAATATTTTAATGAGGACCCTGTAGTTGACGAGCGGAGGACTCACTCTGGCCCGAAATAGTTGCGTTATGAGTTCGAGGTCACTGATTTATTAGTCATGCTAAGTCGTTACGTAAGAATGACAGCTCGAAAACGCAGTGAAATCCGTGTAATTTATGCGACGATAAATCATTGGCGTATTTATAGTCGATCGTGAATCTATAGCAACAAATTTGTAATGTTTAAATAAATTTCACGGGTTATGTTCACGTGTCGAATTTTTCTGCCAGTTAATCTATGTGAGACGAAACACGTTCGGTCCTGATGTTCCAACGATGTTGAAATTTGCATCGTCGGAATGCAACGAAATTCGTTTTTATTTTCTGATTAACTCGTTTTCATTATCCAACACCTTTTCCTGCTAATTCAGGCTGTGAATGTTTAACAAGGATCCAGAAAAACAGAGGGATTTGCGTAGCCCCAATTTGTCAAAAAATAATTTGGTTTACGGATTTTTTATTACGAAACAAGTAGAACTACACATTACAATGATGGGATTTTTGAAGTGTGCCGCATTGAAACGCAACGAAAACGTGGTAGCCCACTTTATTATTTTGTCATATTTTGGGCTACTGAAATGACTCAAACGTTTTTCAGGATCGTTATTATGAGATTAAGGGGTCTTCTCACTTTAGACGCTAAAAAAGGCTATTTTCATGATTTTTTAAAATAGGTTCATATTATAGTTATTGATATAAAAGTTGATAGAGTTAATAAATACACTTTCGAAATACATACAAATTTTTTTAAATGTATTTATGTAACCCAAACCAACTTTCAACGGGTTTTTCTCGAAACGTTTTTCGACGGCTTGTTGATAAAATCTTCGAAACTACTGAACCGATCCTTATGAAATTTTAACCACATATTTTTTACAACTATAGCTATAGCGCATATCAAGGATGATTATAAATTATGATATTTACCATTTTTTTGGCCAAGAACGGTGAAGAACACATTTTTTTTGTTTTTTTCGAAAAATGTCCGCCACTTTGTTATTTTTGCATATATCAAAAATCGTATGATAGGCACTATAGCCATTAACATACTGAATCTAAAACCGTTTGATTTTTTTGTCGCAGCGCAGACCTACCATTTTTTTAGGACATTTTTTAACTACCATTTTCGTCTATAAATAATTATTTAATAAATACATTTTTTGAAAAATGTATTTCGAGAGTATATTTATTAGGTGTAACAACTTTTATATCAATAACTACAATATAAACCTATACAAAAATTCATGAAAATGGCCATTTTTTAAGCGTCTAAAGTGAGTTTGTTTGGGTTAAAGTTACTTAAATTTGGCATCGTTGGAACCCAATGACAATGATTACTTTTCAATTGCTCGAATTTCTTTCGAAAAATATTCGTCACGAAAATCCGTCAATCATTTTTCAAGACGCTCATTTACAAATTTAGAATCTAAATCTGCAAAAAGAGCTTTCGGAAAGTAATAAAAATGTGGTAACAAAAATATGAACAGAATTTTCGTTGTATTCCAACAATGCACACATCGAGATCTTATTTTTTCGATACTTGAATAGAATTGTTCGAAGATTTTCTTAACAAAACTCTCCCCCGACTAACGTCGTTGCAGTTTGCATACTTGGCATGTAGCGAAATATTTTTTTTCTCTGAATTTCCCAAAGTTCCTTTGGCAAATTTAAGCTCCGGAAATCACGTCAACATTTCTCAGGATCCTCATTCAACGATCTACAACCTAAATATACAGAATATGATTTTTGATAATAAAAATGAGGAATTGGAAACAAGTTTCGTTACACCCCAACCCCATCTCGACCAGCTACTGCTCATAACCTAAAGGGAGGACAGAAGGTAGTTTTTTTCGAGTTTTTTTTTGTCTACTAGATTATTCATTTGGGATTTGGAAAGAAGGCACATTATCAAGCATACATGAAACTTCCCGACTGTAAATGTTGTTCCGGCAGCCGGATCACTGATCAGGCAGGTTTGAAGATACGATCCGGAATACCGTAGAAGCGCCCGCCTGATACGTGCTGGATATTCACTGGAACAGTGAATCCGGAGAACGGGCGTAATAAAGACAAACTGATCAGCCCTGAATCAAGTAATCTTGCGAGGACCTTGTTAGGGCGCCGAAGTCCGTGCCTGATCGGCGCCGTATGTCTGCCGGATGAGTAGTACCCAGATACCGTTGTAAGAAGGCAGCATTAAATGTTTTTCGAGAGAAAAAAATTCACAAGATGGTTGGTGTTCAAAAGCAAAGTGTAATTATGGTGAAATTTTTACATATCCAACGGCTACGTACAACGATAGTTACAGCAGTTACCAAAATTTCGCTTCTTAAAAATTGGATATTCGACAATTATAGCTAGGTTATGAGTCCGGCCAGGTTGTGAAAAGTCGTTTCAAGAAAAACGCGATTGAAAGTTTTGGTAGATGTAAATCGTTGCGCTATCTGCTTTCACTGAATCGTCTCTGACTTTGTGAATTTTCAACAATTCAACTTGAATTTTTTTTTTCACAGATTCTTCAATACGTATACTTTGAGAAAATAAAAAATAACATCGATTTTTTTCGACCCGTCACGGTGATGGCCCGCCTAGAAGCAGCGTGGATTTGTCCATTTCTGCATTCGCTACGTTTGTGCAACCCATTTGTATAAATATTCATATGCAGTGCTGCGCGATTGAAGAAGCGTTTAGGTTCTTTCGTCGTCAGCAAAATATAATGCGAAGGGTGGGTCTTCTACACCTACATCTCGATGTTACGTGAATTTCATGTCAACGATACGAATATCATTCGAGCTCTCGTTCTTATATGTACATATATTTAAATGACGGCCCACACACACACGCACACAGCGAGAGAGAGAGAGAGGGGGGGGGAGAGATGGTATTGAAATTTGCGTCGTTAGAATGGAACGAAAATATTCTTTTTTCGTCTTGCCCAATTGTTTCGCTGGTACATTTAAGCTATAAAAATCATGAAATCATTTTTACGATCTTCATTAGGGTTCCTTTACCGGAACTTGGAAAAAAAGGGTTCAGATAGTGATAAAATGAAGAAATGAAAAGTAAAGATGAATTTTCGTTGCCTTCCAACGATGCACACTTCAACACCATGGGAGGGGGGGGGGGAGAGAGAGAGAGAGAGAGAGAGAGAGAGAGAGAGAGAGAGAGAGAGAGACGCGCGTACACACACACACACACACACACACACACACACACACACACACGCACACACACGCACACGCACGCGTAAATATATTTGATGAGTCTTGTGACCTCGTAGGATGAATTGTATCGTGTAACCACGCTCGGTACGAGTCATGAATCCCAATCATGAGATCCCTCGTGCACCGATCGCCAGCGAACATTAACCGTTGTTTGCAGGGCCGAACATTTGCATTCCAAGTGTGCTTATCATGCACCCACGAACGATACTCCACATCGCTCATGAAACAATATAGGGCGAGGCTTGGCCCCGAAATGTTTTATGGACTTGTTCATTATTTGCTTTTATTACGCGGATTATGATTTCATTAGCGTTGATGTCATCATTATTATCGTCAACACAATCGCCGTTATCATTTTGGTACTTAATCCCGTTACCGTCGTCATTATTAATACGATAATAATTGTTATTCGTACAATTATTGCCAGAAATTTGTCCGTACACGGTACGACAAATTATTTCGTCGTAAATTCTCTCGCAGGATATTGCGCCCAAAGTGAATGAAGAGATTCGAGCACGCAATTCACAGAGCAAGAAAAAGGGAGCGAGTGCGCGCTATTCAATTATTGGTACTTCGCGTCTCTCGCGAAGATATTACCACTCGTGCTCTCGATACCGTTGCACGCAACGTGCAGTGTATTTTCGTCGGTGCACGAGCATTGGATAATTTGTTCGTGTTTTGTGCGCTGCACACCAATTTTAGAATTTTCCTTGGGCGGTAGCCGTGCAAGAAGACGGGCAAGAGGGTGGATTTTGAGGGGAAAAAGTTCACCGAATTCAGAATTGGTTAAAAAAAAGGGTAGGTAATGCGAGGCACGAAAAAAATTCAACTTGACGTCTTGGAATTGGCTTAAGGGGGGAAATCCCTTAAGATGTCCGAAAATTAGTTATTTTTCATGAATTTTTTTAAAGGTGATAAAATAATGGCATCATTGAAAATTTTTTAAATTATCTTATTACAACCTTCAAGTGTTGAATTTTTTTCTTCTTTAAACGAAACAAAATGGCGGCCCTATAAGGTATTCCTTTAGGCATCTTTCAAAGAACTGCTCATGTTACAAGTCAAAAAGTTATTGATCGATCTGGCTGGAATTTTGAATGGTTTCTCACTAAAACATTCTTGGAAGGATATACCTATAAATATATTAAAAAGTATAAAATTAAAAATTAAGTAGGCTTTGCAATCGAATTTTCATATTTTTGACCCATCTTTTCCACAATTTTTACCCCGAAAAAGTAATTTTCGCGATAACCTTAAAAGTTTAGGTATATCCTTCCAATAATTTTATAGAGAGAGACCTCTCAAAATTCGAGCCAGATCGGTCAATAACTTTGTGAGCTATAACATGAGCAGTTTTTCAAAATACTCGTGAAGGAATATCTTACAATGCCCCCATTTTGTTTTCTTTAGAAGATAATTTTTTTTTAACACTTGAACGTTGTAATAAGATAATGGTAGAATTAAAAAAAGATGCGATTATTTTATCACCCTTAACAAAATTCATAAAAAATGCCGCACTTTCGGGCTTCTAGAGGGATTTCCCCCCTTGAGGAAAACCGTAAAATTTTCGTATTTTTGTAACTGTTATTCTTCCTAATATTGTCCAAATGTTTATTCCGCTCGAAGGATATTACGGGATTTATTACGTCAATGGAATTAGCCTAGTCGCAGTTCGCGTTCTTGCAGTGCGAAGTGAAAGAAGGAAAAAAAAATATATTGTTTTATATCAGCATAATGAGCGTGAATCAATTGCCCATGAGCTCACGTAATTTTCCGTTGTTATTGCTGTTTATTTTGTTGTTTGGTTTCTTTCGTTCGAATTTTCCAGCGGTTAACTCATTTTGCGAGGGTATTCGCGGAGACAAGAGCGAAGAGCTCTCAGCGACTCTCGCAATTAGGCACAATGAGCAGATCCTCGAGTACGGTGTTTCGTACCGCATATTAGAACAGTAACGTCATGCGTTCCGTCATGTCTGTTTTTGTTTTCTCTGATTGCGCACTCGTATCGATACTTTTGCCTCGAAAAACAAACGTTCCGTACTTTTGGAGGGTTTGAAAAGGTCGCGTGGCAAATTTCGTTATAAATTTATTTTTATCAGTACAGTAGAGGTAATAATAATAATAATGATAATGGCGATACCTTTACAGGAGGAATAGAGTTAATATTTGATAATTTAATCATTTTAATAATGTGCTCGATCGACTATGCCTCGAACAATGTAGATATAATAATGGATATTTAGACATTATACAGGGTGTCCCTCTTATCTTTGCCACCCGAAATAACTCGGTAATTATCGACGTCCCACCAAAAATGTTCCAGAGAAAAGTTGTACGGTGTGAAGGGGCGCATTAAGGAGCCAGTCCACTTTGGAGCCACGAAAAAAGACTATTTTCGCGATTTTTTTTTTAAGGATTTTAGAATAGATATGAATGTAAAAGTTGTTGGGCTTGATGAATAGTCTTGAAATACATTTAAAAAAAAAATTATTCATTTTTATTCATTTTTAAGTACAAAAACTGTCGTTTAACGTAACGCCTCAAAAATAGGTGGGCTAGGTAGCTCCATCACAACTCGGCAATGGCTTGTCTGAAACAAAAAAATCAAAGTCCATTAGATTCAGTATGACACCAGCTACAAAATGACCCTCGGATATAAAGTTTTATCAAAAAATTACAAAATGGCAGATAAAGAACGAAAAGCGTTTTTAAAAAACGTGTTTTTTTCGCAGTTTTTCGCAAAAAAAAGAGTAAAAGTCAAAATTTTAAAATCATCGAGGGTCATCTTGTTGCAAATCATGTTTACAATATGTGGTTCAAATTTCAAGGGAATCGGTTTATTAGTTTTAGAGATACGATGGAGCTAGATTTTGAAAACGTTGTTTCGAGAAAAACGCGTTTGAAGTTTATACTATGAAAAACTCTTACATAAACTCAATCGGCAATTCCTGCACCGTACAAAATCCCTTCTGATTGCTCATCATCGTCGATTTCTTCAAGTCTTGCTCGTTCTCGATTTTTTTGAAATTTTCAATGTGGACTGGCCCCTTAAATGCGTCCAATTTTTTTTATTTCGGTGGAGGCGCTTACGCACAGTGAAGGTCACCTCCAATTTTTTCAATGGAATGGTACGTTTTTTTCAACCAGCTTGTGGAGCACCTCAAGCCGCATAAAAAACATTGGGGCCTCAAAGTTCTTTAAGGTCTTTCAAGGCCACCTATTTAGATTTGTATCATCGATACTGACCTTGAATGACTTTGACCTCCTAATGTTTTATGCGGCTGGGGGGCGCTACAAGATGGTTGAGAAAAAATTTACCATTTCATTTTAAAAAGTGGATGTGACCTTCACTGTGCGTCAGCGCCTCCACAGAAATAAAAAAAAATGGTCGCATTTGATGGCCCCCTTTGTTTGTGACGTCGATAATTACCGAGTTATTTCGGGTGGCTGAAATAATAGGGACACCCTGTGTACACACCCACACACACACAGACACACACACACACACAGGGTGTCCCTGAACTAAATGCGTTTCCCGAAATGGGGGGTTGTGGGTGAAATTGTGAGTCGATTAATATAAGCATGTGTGGGTCGCAGATCAACCCCTGAATTATAATTAATTTTTAAATGCGGGTCAATCAGGTGCCCCCGATGAGCCGGCGTACGTCGGTGAGCGATACGCACGAGTAGTGATGCCTTTAGGTGCGGCAGTTATTATTGCTACAGTAGTAGTAATAATTGTTATTCTTACGATGATGGTAATAATAATTGTCATTATTGCTACAGTGATGGTAACAGTAATTGCTATTTTTGATACAGTGATGGTAATGAAAATTGTTATTATTGCTACAAGGATGGTAATAAGAATTGTTATTATTGTTACAGTAGTGATAATAATCATTTTTATTGTTGTCACAGTCGTGGTAATAACTATCGCTATTATTGCTACAGCACTCGTAATAATGACACCGTCATAGCGATAATTCAATCGATAGTAACAAACAAACAAAAACTAAATAATGTAAAGCAGTCGAATGACTTTTTAATCCGATATTGAAGTTTGCATCGTTGGAATGCAATGCAAATTCTTAACAAAAATCTTATTTTCTTATTTTCATTATTATTCAGAATCTTTTCTCGCATATTTAGGCTAAAGATCTCTAATGAGGATTCCAAAAAATGTTTGAGGGATTGTAGAGGGCCAAGTATGCCAGAAAAATTGAGCTTTAAAACTTTCGTCCATATCCATTTTTAGTAATCTTTTTAAAAATATCCTTTCCACGTGATTGCGCACGTGGAAAGACAGCGGAAGCACTTAAATTCATACGTTGACTCTATTATTAATTGGCGCGTTTTTTTTTTAACGTCAGTACCTGAATCTCACCGCGCTCGAAATTACGAAACCTTCTTTTTGTTTGTTTTATTACATCCTTCTGCTCTTTACACTTTGTCGAATGAGACATTTGAAAAATTCTTTCAGCTTTTCAGAAATTCTGACCCTGGTGTTCGTCACAGTTTGCATCGGCCTACGAAGTGAAAATACATTACCGCGGTGAAAAAAAGGTAGAAATAGGCAACAATTTTCGATGTGTAATGATCGAGTGAGGAATTTTATCGTGGCTTTAACGATATAATAAGTGCCGGTTTGTTCACCCTGTTCAGCCACGAGTCCGCGCGGGCGCAGCGAATCGAAGAAAGTAAAAGTTTTTACTTTCATTCGTGACCACGCAGACTCGAAACGTCAAGAATTCCGTGCTCGATGAGCCTTCGTTCCGAATGGACAAAATTTCACCGAGTTTTCTCATACGCTCCGGCTCCGCCTCGTTCGTGTTCGCCTTAAAAAAAAAACCCTATAATACAAGAATGGAGTAGTCGAGAAGATTCATTATTTTGAGAGCCCACACGGTAGCAGGGTTTGTTCGGCTTTGTTCCTTCATCTGGCAATCGAACCGTCATGGATATTCCATTTTCTCGCAAACGAATTATCCATCTTCGAAATCGTAATTGTATATACATGTTTGTAAACGAATATTTATGAATATTTATATAAATGTGACAGAATCGAAAATTCAGATATAACTGAGGGAATATTCATCTTTAGTAAAAAAAAAAAAGAACACAGGATCTTTTTCGTAAAGACCCGTGCGGAAATTGAACTAGGGCTTTGGTCGGGCCCATACAGAATTTCCCTAACTTTCATAGGGCCCTAATCGGGTAGCCTCACATGGGCCCTTAGTGGCCGGCCACACTTTGCTACTGAGGGCCATTAAGGGCAGAATAATGAGGGCCTTCAAGGATGCCTGATCGATGCCTCATGTAAGCCATGGTGTGCCCATAAGTTATCTCTGTTAATGGATATGCTCACGTGTGTGTAAATGCATGTGTTTCTGCGTATATGTGTACGTTTATATAAGGTCACGATGCACTGCCGAATGTTTTAAATTTATTTAAATAGGATCTATTCAAATGAGATAGGTTTTTTCCTCGTCTCACGGCCTACTACGATCTTATTTGTTTCAAAGATACTTTTTTATTCGTTTCAGCTATTCTTTTTAAATATCAAATATACTCAAATCGAATAAATATAGATTCGTTTCAAATAAATCTTTATTTGCTTACAATGTACACTGTAAATCTAGGTGTACTATGTGCATAAAATATTTCATAAATCCAAAATGAAATTAAGCACCTAATTGAGAGTTTACCACAACGATTTTGTATCGTAATTCGTCATGCCCCGGCCTTTCGGAATGATTTTTTTCGAAGAAAATATTTCACCTATATCGGTATTGAACCTAGTACCTACCTACTCATAGCTACGCACGCTGCCCCTATGCTACCGAGTGCTTGTAACATCTTCGTCGCAGATATGGCATAATAGACCAAATTAATTCCTATAATTATTTGCTGTATCACATAAACAATATCAATTAGTTAATATCATTGTGATATTGTGATATCACAACGCGAAATAATTTTTCATATGGAAAGTATTCGGCGAAAATTGTCACTATAAAAATGTTTAAAAAAAAACCGAATGGGATTGTTCAATCATACGCGCGGGCATCACTCCACGAGTGAATAAGGCAATAACAATAATAAGTAATTTTTTCAAGGATTTGTAAATGTAATATATAATAATTTTTAATGCCCTCACGTTTTTATCCTATTTTTACCTATTATGGAATAATTGAGTGTAGTAATTAAAATACCACAAACGATTTAGTCCAAGCTATGTATACTGGTCCGTTTCCTATAATGCCCAAACCTGGCCCTCTTGTGGCAATCCCTGTCGGGATTGCCATATAAGGGCCTTCAAGGGCATATTTGAGGCTTCCCTGACAGGGAAAGCCTCAAATAAGCCCTTAAAGGCCCTTATTTTTTATGAGGGATGCCCTATCAATTATCCGCACGGGGATCTGCCATATTATTCATTGATATATATATATATATATATATATATATATATATATATATATATATATTTAAATTTCATCAAATTGGGAATTGAATTAAAAGGCTACATGAATCTTTAATAGTTTGATGAAAACAAACCAAAACGGGCATTTTTTCGTAAACGATTGTAACATTATTGATAATAATTAAATTAGTAAATAAAATAAAACTATTATCAAATATGAAATATGTTTAATTATTAAGTTGATTAAATTGTTATTAAAATAAATATCATTGCGATTTATATTAATTATTGATATATATATATATTATTATTATTGATATATATATATATCAATAATTAAAATAAATCGCAATGATATTTATTTTAATAACAATTTAATCAACTTAATAATTAAACATATTTGATGATAATAGTTATTTATTTATTTATTATTGGTTTTTTCCTTAGGTACACGCTTTTCGCGTTTGTTACCTATCCTTTCCCTTCATTGTGCCCGTTTCTTTCCTCTACTGTTTACTCCTTTTTTCTCCATCTTTCTCCTTGTTCCCCCCCGCCCTCTTGCGGCCGCAGCCGACTTCCCCCTCTGTATTATATTCATCATGACATTTCTGTCATGGGTATAGGGAAACTGCGGAAAACCTATACCAATACAGCCGGTCATCGAGTTCGCCCCCCAGTCGTGGAACTAGTCTTATTTCGCCGCGAAATGCCGAAGAAAAACATTTCACGACGAAATGTACGCGACTGGGATTCGAACTCGGGACCTCCCGGTCCGCTGGTTTAGTGGCGAGCACGCTAACCACTAGACCATCGCACCGGTTTGATGATAATAGTTTTATTTTATTTACTAATTTAATTATTATCAATAATGTTACAATCGTTTACGAAAAAATGCCCGTTTTGGTTTGTTTTCATCAAACTATTAAAGATTCATGTAGCCTTTTAATTCAATTCCCAATTTGATGAAATTTAAATATTTTAAAATAAATATTCCTTTGCAAAAATATATTTTGCATTCAGATTTGGAAAGAAGGATAATTTCGCCTCAAGAAAATGAAATATTCACGACGACTCAATTGCCAGACGAAAAAAAACAAAGCCGAACAAACCCCATATTCATAAATGAACAACTATTTAACTAGACATATTTATTTTTTATATCTTCAAGCCTCATTTCAGTTTGTAACACCACTGTAGAATTAAAAAAAATAGATTTTTTTTAATTGCCATAAGAGCTGCTTTGATTCATCTAGAATAAGGGGTAAAAAGTTTGTTACCTGTAAAACAAGTCACGCTTTTGCATAATTATTTAACCCCTTCGTTGGCAGAGAGAATTCGACAAAAAGTGCCCAAAATGGCACGAAAATTTTTTTATCCTGAAAACTTGTACTCTGGTGTTTTTGAGGGTGCTGATTACGAATCTGAACTCAACCATTTTCTGAGCAATTTCGACCGAATTTTCGAACTTTTTCTGGTGTTGTTATCAATTCTTCAATTCTTATTCATGAATATATGACTGATGCTGAAACACCAAAAAAAGTTCGAAAATTCGGTCGAAATTGCTGAGAAAATGGTTATAAAACAGGTGGCACTCTCAGAGTGCCACCATGGCACAAAGGATTAATGAGGAATGACGTGGTCCAGCGAGCCCGTCCGATCGAATCGGGACACCCGGTACACGCGGTCAGTGGAGTGAGGCTGTGGCTGTGTGGTCGACATATTCAGTAGTCGACACACCTGTTTTCTTGGTTAGAGCCTACCCTCGATCCCGTTTGCGCAAGCAACAGAGAGCAAACGTTAACGGTGCCTCGGAGAACTCGGTGTATACGAACGAGACGCACTGTTGCGTAAACATGCGTCTGGACGCAAAAGTGGTCCGGATAACCCGCAGGAGCCTTCGCCGTTTCACCGGTTAATGTTAAAGGATACCGATTTTTTTTCACTCTTCGACGTCGACGCGTCCGACAAAAAAGTTCAACTTTGAAATTTTCACGTATTCTGCAACATCTTTTTTGAGAGGAAAAAAAACATATTGACGTATAGGCAATTTAGCACAGTTTTTTGTAAATCGTAAAGCGCGCGGCAAATTTAATGTCGGCGAGAGATACCGACTGCATCAGTATTTAAGGTATTCCTTTCACGAACCCGAATATTTAACAAGTGACTGATTTTCGTATATAAAAGTGAAAATACATTTATAGTATACATACATCAAGTAAAAATACATCTCAGTATACTGGCAATTTTGCAAGCGAAGTTATCGAACTTTTAACGAAAAATGACGACTCTAAAAATCGTCTCATTTATACGGTACTTTATGGGGCTGGCACGCTGGCCATATTTTAATATAATAATGTATACACCAAATAACTGCAGATGCCTGATATAAAATGCTCAGGCTTGTAAAAAAGTCTGAAGATTCCGTAACGATAATAAAAACAGAGGGTCATCGAATGTTTAAAGAAAATATTAATGATAAAACTTTGAAAAATGTGATTAGCAGAAGAATATTCGTAGCTACCAATTGTCAGAGAAAATGTAAAAAAAATGTCTTGACCTACTAAATTGGCGCGAAATTTTTTATTCCAGTTTACCGTTGGGTATAATAATTGATCGTGACTTTTTTTTACTAGCTTTCCGCCCGCGGCTTTGCTCGCGTATGCTTGTGTTGAATGCCCCTCAATGAAATGTGCTCCTGAATGTTTCATTGAGGAACACGTAGAATTGCGTTGAAAACCATTACTCAATACTAAGTTTCATGTAAATATGATCAGATATTTCTTCACCACACAAACTTTGCTAGCCCCTTAAGGATTGAATTTCCAAAAATCGATCTCTCTGCATAAACTGTGCCACCCCCTTTTGGTTTAAGGGTTGAATTTTGAAAAACGATAACATACGTAATTTTTAATTACAGTTAATTAAGTGAAGTTAACAATTAATCAAGTTTAACATTCTTTTTCACCCCTAAAATGGGGTTGTTCCGAAAAATCCTCAAACACGTGTTTAATGATTATCTTTATAGACCATTTATGCCAAGTTTCATGTATATCGGCCCGTGGAATAATTTATTTCCATAGAAAATTTAACCCGCTTTCTGACCCTTAAAATGGGGTTGCATTAAAAAATGTTAAAACACGTGTTTAATTATTTTCTTCAAAGACCATTTGCACCAAGTTTCAAGCCAATCGACCTACGAAATTTTTATTTCCATACAAACTTCAACACCTTTCTTCGCCCCTACAATGGGGTTGTTTCGAAAAATCCTTAAACACGTGTTTAACTGTTTTACTCGAAGACCACTTCTGCCAAGTTTCAAGTCAATCGACCCAAGGATTTTTTTTCCATAGGAACTTCCACACCCTTTTTCACCCCTTGAATGGGGTTGTTTCGAAAAATGCTCAAACACGTGTTTAATTATTTTCCTCAAAGATTATTTATACCGAGTTCCAAGTAAATTGGCACAATAGAATAGAAATTAACAACCCCTTTTACCCCTTTAGGGATTGAATATCTCAAATTCCTTCCTTAGTGGGTGTTCACATTATAATAGGAAACAACTGTCCAAATTTCACGTTTCTTTCTTCAGTGGTTTGGACTGTGCGTTGAACTCGAAAAATATCAATCCTCATTTGGCTTTTTCGTTTTTCTTATTTTTTCAAATGGCTAAAAATACATGTAGACGAACAAATCGGAAATGAAATCTCGATGTCAGCAATGCTTTTTTTTATCGTCGCGAAATAATAAACCTCGAGACTTATTCATACGGCAATGAAGTCGCGAAACGTTGACGCGTTTGTCTGTTTGCAAGAATGACGTGATCCGTCGTTAATTAGGAGTGCCTCGATGCCGCAGAGGCAAGGCTAGAAGAACCGGAAAAAAATCGCTAAATTCTTATCTTACAATTAGCAGCCATACGACACTAATTTCTCGCGTTTGAATCTTGCGGCGAAAAAAAAGTATATTTACTTGAATCCGCACCGTCGTCACGGCGTCAGTTTTTCACTCAGACTAACGTCCATCATACTTTACACAATGATGCGACGATAAACTGCAAATTTCGTAAATTCCGATTGCATTTTCGATTTTTCTTCGTTTTTTCCTTGAAGTTCTGCTGTTTTTCTTTTCAATGTGATTTTTTTTGTCCTTCTCTCCCGGAGCGTCGGACTTTTTTTTCGTTACAATACCCACTTTACCTCCTGAAATATACATAGATATTGCTTTTTTATTGCTCTGCAAAATCGCGGAAAGTTTAACCGCGAAATCGATCCGACCGACAAGTTTTTTCGTTTCGGAGTTTTTATTTGATTTTTTTTTTCAAATTGAATACCCGATCTTATCGGGCGCCGCACAACCTCGATCACGCTTTGGCACAAATGTGAAAGGGAAGAGCTCGCGCTTGTCTCTTCTCTCTTTCGCTTGTAACGACTTTCACGCCATAGATTCTTCCTAATAAAGCAGTTACGAATACAAAGTACCGTCGGCCGTGTTTACTTTGTTCACAAGCCGGAGTAGTGTGTATGATAAATGAGTATGTTATGAAGTGGGAAAACTCGCTCGATTCGCGACGAACACATGTGACGCGTGTCCAAGAATCATATTTCTCTTACAAAGGAACATTTGACATTATTAATGAGGTAGCGTTGACTTTTAATTCGCCAATTTCTCGTCGTAGACAATGGAGGTATATAATGACGTTGAAGTTTGTATCGTTGGAAAGCAACGATGTTTTAGGCTTTTCATTTTATTTCTTTTTTTTATTATTATCTAAAGATTTTGTTTTGCACAAATTGAGGTCGAAAGACTCCAACAAGGATACCCAAAAATATCCGACTGATTTTCATAGTGTGCATCAAGGAAAGACAAATTTGAGCAATCAAGAAGAATGAATTTCCGTTGCATCCCAACTATGCAAACTTCAACCTAATTATATTGTAATCCCCCGAAAAAAAGAACACCCAAGAGAACTATCCGAGAAAAAATGCGGTGCGCTTCTAGCCCTGGATTCGAACCCGGGACCTTTCGATTGCCGGTCGACTGTCCTGACCACTGAGCTACGCCAGCCCACTTACCTCACCATTCTCGGATAGTCTCGATATTCGTAACGCAGCGTTACAACCCCCCCCCCCCCCCCCCCCCCCCCCCCCACCAGAGTCGACCCGACTCTAGAGGGTCGATTTGAAATTTTGCCCAAACTAAACTCAATACGCAACCGGTACTAGTCAAGACGTGGGAATTGTCTGAGGGGCGGAAGGTATAAGGGGTAGGAGGGGGGACTAGCTCAATGAGAGTCTTATCTCAGGATGGGGATTCTTTTCCACGGCAATCAAGGATAATGGTGGTTCCGTATATTCTTGATTCGGCCGTAGACCGCTGTTGGGCGCCATTTATAATCCCCCGAAAAAAACACCCAAGAGAACTATCCGAGAAAAAATGCGGTGCGCTTCTGGGCCTGAATTCGAACCCCCCTTTCGATTGCCGGTCGACTGCCCTGACCACTGAGCTACGCCAGCCCGCTTACTTCACCTTTTTTCGATAGTCTTGATATTCATTACCAAACGTTACAATATATATATTTAGGCTGGGCAAAAATAAGTATTTGTACATCTCACACGAAACTGTTGTTAATTTGACTTTATTTGGTCGCGTTTTCCCAAGATTTTTGTAAACAGACACCATGTATATTTAGGCCACGCTGTCGAACTCAGAACTTAAGTGTGTGTATGTGTGTGTGCGTGTGTGTGTGTGTGTGTTTTATTTACGAGAAAGAAAAGACAATCGTGTTGAATTCTGCATAGTTGGAATGCAACGAAAATCTTTCTCAATTCTTTATTGTCCAAAATAATATTATGCAAATTTGTTGTAGATCGCTAACTAAGCATCCTAAAAAATGTTTCCGTGATTTTCGCAGCTCAAATCTGCCAAAGAAAATTTGGGAAAAAACATTTTCGTTGCCCTCCAACGATGCAAGCATCAACGTCCTGTGTTCACCTCGTAAATAAATAAATGTATAAGCTCGTTTTTAAATCTCACGCGAACGGGACACGCTTTCCCGATACTCCCATTATCAAACGTACATAATCGAAATAAAAAATGTATTACTGACATATTTTCTCATTCCCCTGTATTTGTTAACTGACTTGACGAATTTCTATCCGACTGTTTCAATAATGTTGCAACTTCCTCGCAATAATCCGTTTGTTTTTATGCAAATTATTTGATTACTAAAATTGTCTATCACATTTGTTTTCCAACTGTTCTTTTATGAAATTTGTCAGTCAATTATTTTCAAATAATTACACTCCCCAACTTCTAGGTCACCATCTTTGCAGTGATACATTATCGCTTAAATGATGCCGTTCGGTTCCTCATAAGTTAATCACCAAATGTTCCAGCCGCTAGTTTATGTATGAAGTTATCACCTTATCCGCCACGAATTGTCAGAGGCTCCTTTTTTTTCGTTTAAGAAAAAACATTAACACTCGATGTCTTTTTGTTCCACGCGGAGACGCAGACACCTGTGTTGGGCTCGTTGCGCGCATATGACACTTTGCTTGCGTGTATGTTGTACAGACGTTGGTATAGAGAAAGAGAGGGAGGGAGAGAGAGAGAGAGAAAAACTATCCAGTTATCCTTTCCATGTGTACCAGTATAGAGAGGAAACTCGAATGATTGCACAATAATTTACGATCGTGCTCGCGAGTCCAAGCGAGAGCGGCGGTCGCGAATGTATAGGTGTCATAAAAATATATCACTGTGCGCATAGTGGGTGACAATTAGTTGCTATTATAACGCGTATGCAGACTCCGACTAACTGGCCTGCGTCTTGTATTCGCTTCCATGCGCATATGAATGGATTATTGCATTTTCAACACGTTTTCAAATACGATTGCGAGCATATAACTAAAGCAAAACGAAAACTGCAATTGTACATTTCCGAACATGTGTGTATACTTATATACGTTTTTATTAAAAATCCTTCACCATTGATGAGAAAGCTTTTCGGTAAATACCGTAAAAAAGGTTCGCTAATTTTAATCATCATCGGATACAATTTTTTGTGTTTTCTTTTTCCCCGACGATTGTATATCCTATTATATCTATTACTATAATAGGATATATAGAGGGTGTCTCAAAATGATCCGACATTTAAATTTTTTAATAAAACGTATTATTTATTTGAAAAGTACGAATTTGTTTATTTTTAAATAAGGTACAAACATGAAGGTTGTGTGTGGAACACAATATCCGATAGATGGCATAAACGGCATGGACTTGGAAGACATATTGTTTCAACAAGATGGCGCAACCTGCCACACTGCGTGACACCCTATATATAGATTGCATATGGTACGCTATCGATATAATTGCAAATAAGACGAATGCACGGCCAAAAATAAAAAATATATTATTACTATGGAAACAAAATTAAGGCTTCGGAAGTAATGAAGTGTGTATCTCATAGATGAGCCGTGCATACGTCAATAACGAAGAGTACAATTATATCGCTGTGTCAACACGTGGGATGGTTCTCCTTCGTCGAAAAACCTACGTGTTATTATGTGTAACGTCATGAAGGCCTGAGTTAAAGTCGCGGTACATTAATAAATATGCATTTCTCGCGAGCAGCGGGGAGAATATATGAATTGCGAATGATAATTAGAATGGACACATTTGTGCTGTTGCTCATCATCATACGTGCCTTTCAACGTCTTATAATTTCGTCGCGTTTGTCCGTCTGCCTGTCAAAGCAAAGACCCCCACCAGGCCCTCTGTTCTTGCAAGCGTGCCGTTCAAAAATGGAAAATTTCAAACGCGCGTTAAACGACCGATGTGGGTTTGTTTTCCTAAACGTTTATAAAGATTTAGTTTGCGTTAATCCGCTGTTTGAAATGGCTTATTTTGGTTCTAAATAGCCAAAAAAATTACACCATTCGTAGCGTGAACGTTTTGCCCATCCAACCGCACGTAAAATTGGGTACATTCAACTTTTTTTTAACTCTTTTGCTTTGTGGTGAAAAAAATTAAATTAAAAAACATATACGTATATCGCTCATCCACTAAACAACTGTCATAACACAATGACAGGCTACTGTACCGTCAATATTTATGTAAATTAGTATTTTTATTGAATGGTTCATTGAATATAAAATGTTATTAAACTTTTTTTTAATTTTTTGGCGTACTTATCTCAAAACAGCATTTTTGTGTTGTGACAGTTTTTTTTTAGTGGATAAGCGATATATGTATATAGAGGTTGTCCTGTTATGAATGGATAATCCTGCAACTGTCGATAGATCACATCATGCGCTACTATATGCTGGAATTTCAGTTTAGTAAAAGTTTAGTAAAAGATTTTTTTGATAAAAAACAACTTCTTTTGGTTTTTCGCATGCCAATTCGACAAATGATATGAATCGACAATAACCGAGCCACTTTTTGAAGTATAATTGGCACGATATGCGTAGTACATTTTTTTGACACCGCAGGCTATCGAAGTCAGATATGTTGGAATTGGTTTGTATGAAAATTCTGCATAAGATCTTTTTTCATAAAGTTTCCTTAACATTTAAGGTTAAAAAGAAGACTTCTAGATAAAACAAATAATCAAGATTATTTTTTTTTAATCGGGTCAAAAAAGTTATCATTTGTAGAAATGGCATGCGAAAAACTAAAAGCAGATGATTTTTATCTCAAAAACCGTGGGACTTTTACTAAACTGAAATTCAAGCATAAAGTAGGACATGATCTGACCTATTGACAGGTGCATGATTATCCCTTCATAAGAGAACGTATATATATATATATATATATATATATATATTAGATCGTCGGTAACGCTCCAACCTCCTTTTAAGCAAAACTTTTTTTCTCGAGTTGTTCCAAATTCTAGAGTGGCCTAACCCCTTAACTAGATTCTAATTAAATCGAATTAACTGTTTCAACAGTACACGATAATAATGTGCGTGCCAGCGACAAATGTTGCGGGGAACCCTCCACTTTATCGAGTGCATGAATCAGCACGCAAATCTCACGCTTATTTCTTTTTTTTTTAATTTTCAATGCGGTGTTTACGTTAATTATGAAGATGCGCGATAAGAAATATTCGTGATTGTTACGACGACAACGAAAGCGTTGCGCGAATGTGGCACGAGGGTCGATCATATTCACATTATACATAGCTCGCGCTTCAGAAAGTGTAAAACTCATCGAGGGGCAACTGACCTACCCCACAATCGTCACGATTCCTCCCGATGTATATATACCCAACGACGACGAGCTTTCACGAATCTATTTCTCGACTTCTATATTCGCCCGTATACTCGCTGCGGTGATTACCTGTCAATAATTCAGTCTCGCGCCCCAGACTTCGCAGGGCATAGACACACATTTTTCATCCCTCGCGACACCTACGGCATTTCTTTTTCTGGCACAAGGTTCACACACCGGCTGTCGACCTGCTCCTATAGCGTAAAATGGGGTTACTTTGAACAGGTTTTGGAAGTTTGTTGTAGGTAACTTTTTTTTAACATCTTAAAGTCCAACTTTTTGCTCCAATATAATAATGTGTCCTTTGGCTGTCAAATGTATAAGAAAGTCAAGCTCCACCACATCCCCACAATATTATTGGGACTTGGAATTAATTCGTAGCGTTTTTTTAATGAAAAAAAATATTTGTTTTGAATAAAAATAAAAAATACATTAATGAAAGTATTACCCCTCGCGTTCTACTACTTTTGACTATCTTTCGGGCAGGATACAAATACCGTGTCGGAAGAACCCCTCGTCTTTAGGTGCAATCCACGAATCGACCCATTTTTGAACATCTTCGTAAGAAGTGAATTTCTGCTCAGACAGGCTATGAGCCATCGAACGAAACAAATGGTAATGAGAAGGAGCGATATCTGGAGAATACGGCGGGTGGGGTAAGACTTCCCATTTAAGGAGTTAGATGCAGTCAGAGGCGTGAAAAACGAGCATTTTCAATACATTTTTTTAATAGTAATTCAGTTTATTTTACAAAAGTGGTTACACAGACTTTTTATGTTACATTTCAACTTGACTTGTACAAATTTTCAAAGAAAAATATTGATTATTTATAAAATCATCGCCATCTTTGTCGGACCCCCTTCGGCATGTAGTGCTTTGCGGTGACCATCATAAAATTTTACTGGATAATCTGAAATCAGAAAACCAACAAAAAAACAATAACTAGTTTAATAATAAATCTAGTCCCTAATCGAAGCTTTTTTTTTTATCAAAAATTAAAAAAATGGCGGCTACCGACAGATAACTTTCGATTTTTGACCAAAAAATCGCTCGTTTATTGTTAAAAAAAAAATAGAAATTTTCAACAAAAATGAAAATGCTTCGATTAAGGACTAGTTTTTAATGCTATGAATAAGCACACCAAATTTAATCAAAATCCATGAAGTGATTTTCGAATTATAGTGGTCACCGAGGTGAAAAAAATAGTTTCGAGAAAAACGCGTTTAAAGTTTTTCGATGTGGATACGGTATTATATGTTCGTAAAATTTTGACCTCGATGGATGAAGCCAAACTTTTTTTTATGTATTTTGATCCGCTGAATCAGAATATCACAATTTTTTGCCGAAAAGTCGAGCATTCAATTGTTTATAGACAAATATTAAAACAATTTTTCAAAAAATTAAAGTTTTTCGGGATGACTGATTTTTTAAAAAACATTTTGGTCAATTTTAAAACGAAAGTATTTCTTATAAAATTTTGCTAAAGTTCATAGTTTTTGAGTAATACATTTTTGAAAATTTCTGAAAGAGTTGTCCAATTTTACACTTGATTTATGTATAGAAATACAAATTAAAAAATTACTTACATCGAATCATCAATTCCTGGCATATACAATAGGGCTTCTGCTGGTGTGGAAGCTTCCCAAATATCACTTCGTTGGTGTCTTCGAAGCATTCTGCCTTCCCGGGTATTATCGTTTGCGCGTTTGTCAGCCGCTACCTGCCATGGGGACCCGACGCCCCTTCACTAATTGTGGGATATCCCGAAAACTATTCATCGGATTGACTTGAAATTTTCAGGGAATATTTTCAAAACACCATGCTTCAAGAAAATGTTTTAAAAAAATCGATTTTTTTAAAATCCTGACTGCATCTCACCCCTTAAGTGTTTCCAGATGTGTCTGTACCGGTTTTGCGACGTGCGGACGAGCATTGTCATGCAGCAAAATGACTTTGTCGTGTTTTTCGGAGCATTCCGGCCGTTTTTCTTTCAATGCACGGCTCAAGCGCATCAATTGCAGTCGGTAGCGATCCCCAGTTATGGTTTTATTCGGTTTCAGCAGTTCATAATAAATCACACCCCTCTGATCCCACAAAAACAGAGCAGGAGCTTAGACCCATGGATATTTGGCTTTGCCACTGATGTTGATGGTTGGCCGGGCAGGCTTAACCCATGACTTTCTGCGCTTCGGATTGTCGTAATGGGTCCATTTTTCATCACCAGTGACAATTCGATGCAAACAAACCGGGAAAAAAGCGGGAAGTAAAACTCCCCGTAAAAGCACTTTATTCGGCACAAATGTTGACATATTCAATAAATTATAAAGCGTCGTTATTTACGATTCAAAAAGAGGTTATGTACAGCAAATCACATTCAATGATAGCTGTTTCACGATGAATACATTACTGTCGGTAACAACGAAATACTGTACTACGTACGCCATCTCTTGTAAACCGCTACGAACTAACTCCAACACCTAATATGTATTTTTAAAAGTGTCAACGTAACCTCGAGTGCCGGGTTTCTTTGACGAGGCATTGAAATGCAACTTATGTTAAAGATCACGGGTTACTTTGACATCATCTTGATACAAGAATTAATATTTCATGCATTATACATGGAATCAAATGAAAAACGACTTTTTACAATCATGTTGTCATCTTTATCGAATAAATATTTTACATAAAAACATCAAGTACCTAGGGTACTATTATAGGCAGTTGATCAGTCTTAATATGAGCATGGAAATCAATATCAACTTGAGCAAGATTACAATAAACTTGAACAACGAATTTGAGGAACAATAGAACAAAAGTTTAAAACGAATTGTTCTGTGTCCTCGCACAGCACACATTTATAGGCAGGATTGCTCGAGCCTTTGTTACACATGCCGCAGACCCAGTTTTTGCAAGTGATGCAGCATATCCAGTCTGCAGCATGGGGGTAGAACCGGAAGTCACATCTACAGATGTAACAGAGGTTGTTGTCCTTCTTCTTGCCCTTCTTCATTCCCTTCTTGCGGACCAAATCGCACACATTTAAACCGTATTTCGGAGCTCTGTTAAAGTAGCCCCGAAAACTGTCAAAGTTAAAATGTCAATTTAACCCCGTTTTGCGGTACGACATACGCCCCACGATCGATCACAATACTCTCCGCATCTATTTCTTCTTATTTTGACAGCACGCGCCAATTTTCTCGCACTTTAAGACGCGCGAGGGAGAAAAATACCTCGTCATCCACCGCATGTCCCAAACATCGAAGATTGATCGACGTTTTGCCAATAATTGCGCTCAGCTTGTAGTAGCAAAGAATAGAGAAAATTGCATCGATCACCGTAGAAGGAAGCGTTTCCATTCGGGCATGTGTGTGCAGCTGATTGAATGGATTTATTTTTACCATGTTTGAACTTTTTTTTCCCGAATCACAACGAGGTACAATAGTAATGATAATAGTCATCATAATAAAAATACTAATAATAACAGTATAATAATAATGATGATGATGATGACGATGATGATGCTGAAGTCTGCTACTAAACTTTCGTTGCGTTCAACTAGACTAGTTCAGCTGAACATATTTCTCTTTGACTGAAACGTTTTTAAGTATACTCACGAGACATCCACAGCCCAAATTTGCAGGATAAGATTTTGGATGATGAAAAAAATGAAGGAACAAAATTCCAGCGATGCAAACTTTAACATCGTATAATAATAATGATAATAATAGGCGACTCATTTTTCTTAATAGTCCTGCAAAACCCAGTTTTCTTTGCCTAGACTACCGTATCTCGTGGGAGTCATCAATCAATCGAAAAAAAAACTGAACTATGCAAAAGTTGTGAATATGCAAGTGGAAAAAAACGGTTCATTTGAAAATTTCGAGTCCACGGTTTTCTAAACGTATTATCAACTCGATTGCGCAAGTGCATCGTGACGTTGACGTTTGCATCGTTGGCATGCAACGATTAAATTTTTTTTAAATTATTGTCCAAAACCTTTTATTTTGTAAATTGCGGTCGTAAATCCCTAACAAAAAATCGTTAATACGTAAACGCAATTTCCATAGCCTGGATAGGTGGAAAAAAATGTTTATCAATTGAAAAGAATTTCGTTGCGTTGCAACGATCCAAACTTCAACATCATAGTCCATTTTGGTTCCTTCGTATTCTAGAGGTTTTGTGTTATTTATAAATGAAAAAAAAAAGCTTTTCACGGCCGGCTGTACCGGCCAGAAAATCGCTGACGTATCGTTCCGGAATTAGATTATTTTCCCTTTGTTGTGAGTCGAGGCGCCAGTAAATATCACCGTGGCAAATCTGTCACAGTGTTCGATGAGCTGTTACGCCGAAGCCCTCCCTTTATCGGGGCTATCGAAACACTCGCGTGGGTGGTGAAAATGTGGTGCTTTGATAATACCTGTATACGACTACTCCTTGCGTGACACGTCAAGCAGGTGTCTAGACGTGGCGAAGTCTCGTTCAACAGGTGCTAGCGAACAAGAAACGTTTTTTTTCCTACACCTCCTCCATCCCCCGTCCCTCTATTAATCTCATAAACCGCCCACAAATATTACATCGACCATAATTTCCTAGGAAACTAAAGATCTAAGGAAGAAACTGGCTCGACAAATGATTTCTCACTCCGATCGCGAGTTGCACAGAAAACAAAATCATTCCGATCAAATTTGCCCATTTGGCTTGCAAAAAATACAAAAAAACGTTTAACTATATCCTTTTAACAACTACACTACGATTGAGCAGACTCTTGCAAATGTTCATTTTTCTCCGCGATAAGATGTTTACTTTGTCGTTGCGCAATCGCGTTTTCTTCTCGGTCAATGTACATATATATACATCTGCGTGGGTGTGGGTGTAAAAAGTGCGTCACTAAAAATTCCACACTCGAAAACAAGACGTTGCAAACGGTTCGAGCATGATTAAGAAATTGGGTGAAGAAAGGTCATGCCGTCAGAGGGAAACATTTTTATCTCGTTATTTGATCAAAACTATTATTCACGTCCGGAAATACCACATTCATTTTATGCATTTTTGGTGTGTCCAAGTCATCTCTAGATCATAATCGGTGATTACTTCTGTCACAAAAAAATTAAGGAGTTAGGCTACTGTGACGAACCGAAAATCAGAGTTATTTGGAAAAAAAAAAATTTGAAGGAATATGTAAGATGATTGAAAAATCGTTTAGAGATTTCTTTGTATGAACACTAACAAAGTTGTATACTAAATTTCGTTGAAAAATATTAATCATTCAAGAAGTTATAAGCAATTTCGTAGAGGAGTCGAAAATCAAGCACACCGTTGGGCCCCTGACGTTTTTGAATGTTGGAAAATGAAATCGTTATTATTCATAAGGAATTCAAAAATTGTCAAGTCAAAAATAAAGTACGCCCACTTGTACGGTTTACTTGATTTTGGCCACCCGGTTGTTCTGAAACAAAAAAACGAGTTTCCTTCCTAAAAATAAATAATATTGGCTACGACTTTTTTTAAAAATCGAAAAAACTCCATTTTTTCCGATTTTTCGCAGAAAAATTGCATCATTAATGTTAATAATTAATAAAAAAAGAAATGTTGAAAAGAAAAACGGCGGTCAAGCCTCAACTACTATTACACGGAATAAGCGTACCAAATTTCAAGTCAATCCGTTCATTGGATGTCGAAAAATCGTGTACATCTTTTTGAAAAACATAGTTCCGAGAGAAACACGATTAAAGTTTTACTAGCAGTTCTATCCTTGTAATCACAAGTTCACCTCCAATCTGCGATTCCTGCACCATATGGTAGACCTTACCCTTCAATTTGAATTGCCTCAAGCGACGAACGAACGTTCGTCATTTTCACAGTAGCCTAACCACTTGATGGAAGAGATTCTTTCCAACATAGAAGCTCCCATTTTCGCTTTCAGTGGAGTTGACCGTGAAATTGGCTTGACTCACCCACTTGTAAAAATTAAGAAGACTAAAATGCAGGCTTTCACAAACACATTAAGGGCTCATATACAGTCAGGAGGCGCAAAAAGATCGATTTTTCAAGAATTTTTCTTGAGTAGACCTTTAAGTCTATTAACGTAAAAATTTGTACACATATTATGGTAACTTTTAACTGTATTTTAACATTTTTTATTTGTCAAAATAATTATTTTGAAAGCTGCTATAGCTGATCTCCGCGAGCACCTCTAAAAAAAAGCGGCTTGCGGTGAGCACGATATCTCTGGACTGGATCGTCTAAAATGAAAAAACCAAAAACATTTCGTTAATATAATGGATTATCTTGTAATTGATCGAAGGAATAAGCAAAATAATAATTTTTGACAAAATGGCGGGTTCTAAAAAAAAATGGATTTTTGACAAAAAGTTAGGCCTTAAATTGTTTATAAAATGGAAAATATTTGTCGGTGAGAAAAAAACCTTTGATTAATTACTAAAAAATATACTTGAAAAGGTTGTGTTAAAATTTGAGACCGATCGGTTCAGCCGTTTCCGAGAAATCTTGCTCACCGACTTTAAAAATACAGTTTTGAGAAAAACGCGTTTAAAGTTTCAAAAGTACTTTCGAACGCTCTGACACGTCATTACAAATGTGCGTGTAACTTCGAGAATATTCGCCGGATTGACAAGAAATTTTCTGTGTGTGTACTTACACACAGAAGAAGAAAAATAAATTAAAAAATCGATTTTTCGAAAATGTTAACTGTATATACCCCCTTAAATGTCGTCTCAGACTCATATATATAGCTAAAATAATATTGGGTTGCTCGGAAAGTAATGCGGTTTTTCTTTGTCAACGAAACTTGTGGGAAAAAACGAAATTACTTTGCGAACAACCCATAGGTATACGAAAAAATGAGTCGGATATAGTAGTAGTTTTATTCCAGGTATACCCTTTCGGGCATTTACATAATACAGGGTTCTCTTAAGGGGGGATTGTCTTTTTTTTCGCAAAATTTACCGCTTTTTGGGAATTTTTTTTGTGAAGAAAGTATACAACGGAAAACTTGTGAAACTTGGCATATCGTTTTATTGATCTGTTTACTACATACAAAAAAATTTTTAAACAATTTCATCAAAAAATCCGCCTCCCACCCCCCTCTACGCGCGATGGTCCTTTTTTGATGGTGTGCACGATTACAGCCTTCACGTTCATCCTGCAACAAAAACCCAAAAAGCATTTTACTTTAGACACATATAGCTATCGTTCGATGAAGGGAAAAAAAAATTGACGATTTGGTGACGTTTTGAACTTGAAGTATCGATTTTTCGAAAAAAATTGATCGATTTTTTGTTATAAATAAAAAACTATTAAACGTATTGCTTTTTTGCTTCATCAAACGATAAAAGGATGTCAGCTGAGCATTCTGTCCAAATTTGAAGGCAATCGGTGGAATAGTTTTTGAGAAATCGTGCACACCATCAAAAAAGGACCATCGCGCGTCGAGGGGGGTGGGAGGCGGATTTTTTGAAGAAATTGTTTAAAATTTTTTTTGTATGTAGTAAACAGATCAATAAAACTATATGCCAAGTTTCACAAGTTTTCCGTTGTATACTTTCTTCACAAAAAAATTCCCAAAAGGCGGTAAATTTTGCGAAAAAAAAGACAATCCCCCCTTAAGAACTAATATATGTCTTACATCTAATACAATATATTATACCAAGCATTTTACGACCGCTTTACATGAGTCGGATATATTTGATTACCTATTATTTACAACTGTCATTATTTTTATGCGTTCTATTTTCGCAGCATTGTTAAATTGCGTTATCCGAGAAAAAAGTCTTGGCGAGTGCGCGTAATTGACTGAAAAAATTGGCTTATTGAATTTAGAACGGATCTCAGGGTTTTTCTCATTTTCACTGCTGAAATGCTCGGTGTTTTTCGGCTCTCATCGTTCCTCAATCGGCTTGAAGTTTGGAACGTTGGAATGCAACGTTTTTTTTTTAATTCTTCATTTTTATTGTTGTCGAAAATCATATTTTGTAGACTTGGGTTATAGATAACTGAATGACGAGCCGAGGAAATGAACGCGTAATTTTTATAGGTCAAATCTGTCACAGGAAATTTGGGAACTTCATAAGAAAAATATTTCGTTCCATTCATGGAGTTAGACTTTCATTATCATCTAAAGTCATATTGTGCAGATTTAGATTGTAAATCGCTAAATAAGAATCCTAAAAATAATTGCGTGATCTTCATAGCTTAAATCTGCTATAGGAAATTTGGAAAAAAAAAATCATTTTCGTTGTATTCCAACGATGCAAACTTCAACGTCATGTTGCATTTCAGGGATGCAAACTTCAGCATCATGGTTTTCGATGGCTCTCTGTTTGTCTCTCTTTCTTCCTCTCTTCCCGTTGTTCGAAACAAACGTTTCAATTAGAGCATGGATATCGGTTTTTCGATAATATCGAAAAACCGGAATATCGGACCAAAAATCCGATATTGGACTCGAATAATACCAGTATTTCGATATCAGAGTTAAAAAGATTAAAATATCATTATAATTTTTATTATTTCCATTTTAGTTACCTTCACGTGTTTTCTCAACGTTTAACAGCCTTAAAATATTATTGCCTACTTTACTTGAGGACAACTTTAGAAGCCCTCTGTTTTTTGCGGTCATTGTTTCAACATTGTCGATCTCGTTAATGAAAGTGACCACGCTGTTGCCTGAATGGCACAAGCTATGCCGTTTGTTCGCATTCTGGTAGCTACCACTACTCTGACTGGCATAAAACGTTCTAATTTTAATTTTGCTTGTATAATACTTATTTGCCTCGCATAAAAGTTTCTAAGTTTTGTTTATTTATTTTATGTTGTGTTGAATGTATTTGAGAACATAGCAGAGTATGCTTATAAATGTATAACAAATGATGATCTCAATAAAATACTGATTTTTACCACTACGTTGACACACTGGGTTAGTTTGACCCGGACGAATTTGAAATAAAATGTTCACTTCCGAAAAATTGATTTTTCGTAATTATTTGGAACAGCCAATTAATTTGATATTTTCCGAATTTTAATTATGCAGACATATTAGAAGAATGTTTGAAGTGTATCCCTGACTATTTTCAGTAAAAAACCGATCGAACGACTGTTAATGGCAGGTGGATGGAGTACCATCTAGAGGTTAAATTGATCCAGTGCGTCAAAATCGTGGCCAAATATAAGTATGTCAATGAAGGGTCAATAAGTACTGTGGTTCACTTGGCTATACACTATTCCTACAAATTCCATCTTTACTTTCAACCTTCTAACGTTTTCGATCAAGGTTTCACAGAACTATCGGAAAACATAAAAATACCGGTATTTCAGTATTCCAAATTGATAATATTTTAATACTACGTTGGCAACATGAAGTCTGGTTTTCTTCTCGTCAAACCTTTCTCCAAGACTTCGCTCTTCTTCCTATCGCGTCTTTAGAGAAATTAATTGAGCATTTTCCCGCTACCCTGGGACAAGGGACTATTATCGCGGAAATTTCGTTCGGACGTATGCGAACGACGGCTCGAGATATTATTACATTGCGCGGCAGGGAACAACTTTGTTCAAGCGTCGACTCTAAATGGAATTGTCTGTCAATGTGCCCGTCAGGCTTGGCCTTTTGGTACTGGACTGCGCTTGAGGGATTTTCCACTTTTCCCCCCCTTTTCGTCCCATCCTTCTGCCTGCCCCCCCCCCCCCCCCCCCCCGGCCCCTTCCTTAACCGCGTGCTTGACACGCTAATGAGATTTTGCCGAGTTGGACTGTCAAGGATAGCCCGTTTAGACTTGGGGGAAATTGAGAGAATACAACTGTATGTTGTTAGCGATGTTAATAACGAGGATCAATTTCCTTTACCTCAGGTCTTCGGCCGCATAGAGAGCTCATCATATTTGTGCCAGGTCCTTACGTCCGTAATCCTCGTCGCCGTTGTCTTCGTGATTCGTAATGGTTCCCGTTTGTATGTGGCCCCCTCAACGAAAAGCAGCCGGGGTATGGCAAGAAGTATGGCTCATTAGAGTTAAGGGGTTATATGCAAAGTTGATGGAAAAAATTGAGATATGTTCGTGAATTTTTTTAAGGACGTTTTGAAGATTTTATTGGAAAAAATTAAATACAGTTTGTTGGAACTGGTCTCGGAGAACAAAATTAGAATTTTAAGAATAAAAAAATATTAACAATCGTAGGACTTGTGGCCCTTCCCCCGAAAAGCCGTTTTTTTAAGAGGCTTGCGGTGAACGTGTTTAAACGCGAACCGCTCAACTGAAATAAAAAAAAGTCAAAAAAGTATTGAACAATGTCATTCGGTGTATTTGAACGGTTTGTTTACCAATATTTTTTTTTTTTCAATATCAGAACCATTTGTGCAAAAAAAATCGATTTTTGAGATGGTGAGAATTTCGGACAAAGAATTGTTTAAAAGCATCGCACATTTTTTTTTAAGAGAAAGGAACCGTTCAAGTACACGAGATTGTAAATATCAACAATTAAAAAAGAAAATCATGAAGATCGGTCGAAAAGTTTTCGAGTTATCACGTTCACGGCGAAGGTACGTTTTATTTTTATGTCGCCCCATACTTGCAGTAGAAGACGCGGCACAATTTATGATCTAGTCCTTCGATCTGAATGATATTCCGCACAGATATTCTCGAAAGCATGTACTTTTAGAATATGCAATAAAAAAATTGTCGATTTTTTGAGCCCCAACTTCGTATATAACCCCTTAAGGAAGTTGGAGCGTTAGCCACAATGAAAAAATATATATATTATTGTGTAGACTATATTGAGCCTTGACGAATTTTTGAAAAATGTTCTCCACAAAATACCAGAGATAAGAAATAGTTCAATGTTAATGTAATTTTACGCGCGATTAGATAGGCTAGTTCACGCTATGAGTGATGTGCTTTTTTGTTGCTTTTTAGCACTAAAATCAACCATTATTAACAACGGATTAACCTTTGTAAATATTTAGAGAAAAAATTTCATCTTGCCAATCGTACACCATATATATTCAATATTGAACCAACAAAGTTTGATGAAAGATTACGAATCTTGACTGGCGAACGAAGAGCGTGGCTGCTAAATTCAATACTCGCGAAGTTGGCGTATTTCGGCAACACTCAAAATTCATTAATGGTAATTGTAAATAATCTCGTGACAAATATAAATAGGCATAATTATCAGTGACTGAAAATTTCATTCTGACAAGGAAAGGTTGCGAGGTTGATCCCTCCAATTTTGATGAAATTTGGCGTGCTTGTAGAATGGGTAAAAATAGGCGACACGTTTTTTTTTTATATTTGCGAAACCCGAATTTCAAGGGATGAAACGCACCCTCGAAAATCGGGGTGCTTTTCGTTTTTCGTCGATAACGTTATCGTTCTCATCTCCAATGTATAGTATACGAAACAATAAACATTGTTGCAATTTGAATTTTTTTGATATCTCGTACCGTTAAAATGTTATCGACGAAAAACGAAAAACACCCCGATTTTCGGAGGTGCGTATCAACCCTTAAAAATCGGGTTTCGCAGATATAACAAAAATACGTGTTGCCTATTTTTACCCATCCTACAAGCATGCCAAATTTATTCGAAATCGGAGCCATCGAGCCCGCAACCTTTTCTTGTGAGTTGTAAAAAATATTCGCTGACGCAGTTTTTACACAATAATCATCGATAATGGTATACCTTTTCGAGTTGGTAGTAACACAAAAGTTTTTCTTATTCACGTATTAAAAGTATAAAAATGCACAATTTCGCCCTCTAATTATACAGAATAAATCTATAACTCGTATGCATTTTGTTGAGGTCCATTGAACAATAAATTCGTAAACCGTTGTTCGACTCAACCGGGCCGCTCCAACCTTCTTAAATGACTATTCGATGGGATTCTCTGCTTCCGCTTCATATCACGATTCCTCATGACGCTTAAATGTGCATCGTTGGAGCGCAACGATATGTTCATCTTTCATTTTTTATTTCTTCTTTTTCTTTGGTATCCAAAGCCTTTTTTTACAAATTGTAGTCGAAAGTCTCTAATAAGGATACGTAAAAATGTTCGAGTGATTCTTGTGGTCTAAACCGGTGAAAGAAAAATTTGAGCAATCAAGAAGAATGGTTTTCCGTTGCATTCCCACAAACATCAATATTATGACTCCTCGGTTAATTGCTTTTTCGTTCTTCCTTCTTTTGTTTTCGATGGTCTTTTTGAAATGCCACGATTTTCGAATGTCACTTATATACTTGAGTGATTTACGAATTCGACTGTTGAGTAATTGATACTGAAAAGAAGAGGATTGCGTTACAATTGACAGTAGTGGAGGCGCTATCTGCTTGCGGCGTTGGCGATCTCCCATGTCGAGCATGATAAAATTGAAAGTTTTTGTTGCATTCAAAAGATATATTGTTAGCCGAGAACAATATATTATTGAAACTATCTAAAAAATTATCGCGAACAAATTACATAGTTTCGAATGCAATTTCTACAACGAACGAAACAAGCGTTTCAATTCATAACATGAATATCGTTGATTCGAGGACACAAGGAAAATTGAATTTCGCTCGTTTGATTCAAATAAAATTTCCATTGAGTAATATGTTATTTTATTGTTTTCACCATATCCGATATTGATTTTAAGTACATTATTCGTTAAAATATTAATATTTTATTTCGATTGAAAAATATTAAGCAAATGTCTGGATTGGTTAAAAAAATTATGCGAAAGTAAAATTTGTTTCATCCACATTTGGTTGAAAAAATTCAACCAAATCATGGCCGAGCTCCACCTAAGTTATAGTTGTGAGGAAACCCGTAGTTCTCGGAGTAACCGCTAGAGGCCGCACGCGCGCTCGTTTCTCGTAAGCGTAGCGCGAACCGGAAATGTACTTAAACGCTGGAGAAACTCTAAAGAGTATCGCTTCTTGGCCTGTGGCTAAGATCAAAGTGTAGTACCTGTTCTAATCAGTTGAATATCTGATATTCTCTCCATGGATATTCCATTGGATATTTGATATTCTCTCCACTATTATCGTGGATGATCATTCCAATGCTCACTTTTTATTTAAGATTTAAAACAAATTGAAAAACTTACGTCCCATGGCATATTCGTTTCGATGTAGTAAAGAAGTAATTAATTCTATTGATTATATTTTTGTACGAAATAAAAAATGTAGCAACCGCTTACTTATTTCATCCAATACATCTACGGATTGTATATAGAATGATTTCAATAGAATATAATCTTATTTGAAAGATAATGTAGATATTCAGAGAACACAAGAGCTTTTTCAAATAAAATAATATGTTATTTAAATCAATCACATTTTCCAATATTTTATAGTATTGAAACGATCTCATATATCGGTGGCACTCCGCAGCAGCACATTTATTTGGATCAACCAATATATTTTTTTGATTCAATTGGTTTTTTTTCTCAGTACGGTGTTGACCATTTTTTTGTCCATATGCTGGGTCGTTTGTAGCACAATGACGCGATTGTTCGGTGGTCCAAAAATCCCTTGCGATTACCCCATTCAGATCGAAGACTCGTGAATGTTGAGAATTTTTGCGTTATAGCGATTCGCGTTCAGAACCAATTTTTGAAAACCTACCCAACTCGGTAGTTTTTTAAAAACTGGCTCTGAGAAATTGTTCAAGTCAGGAGTTTTTTTTTCTTTTTCTTTTTCAATCTCTACCGAGATTAATTCGCTCGCAGGGATGCTGCGAGGAAATGAATTTGGTAGTGTCTCGACGACGAAGACGACGATGGAGTACCTCGAATAAACAAGCTCGGTACAAAACATTTTCGTCTTTTTTCTCTCGCTCGTGAGGTCTTTCACTCGGAGCCTCATCCTGCTGGTAGTGGCCGCGTATGCCATATCTCGCTTTTGCAACAAGTGGCTGCTGCCACGAGGCAATGGCGTGCCAGACTCTGTGGTTTTTCTATACACGTATAGTACGATATTGTAGGTTGGAGTGGACATACCATTTGATCACACTCGTCATTCTTGAATCGTATCGTTTCTTGCACGTTATGTCAGACCGAGAGACAGAGAACGAGAGAGAGAGAGAGAGAGAGAGAGAGAGAGAGAGAGAGAGAGAGAGAGAGAGAGAGAGAGAGAGAGAAAGAGTGCGAGAGAGCAAAATAAATTTATGCGGTAGATGAGCTCGAAAGATTCGTCCATACAGCTCTCTCGTATCCATCGTTTTTTCAATCAATTGTTCCCACAATGGAAATTATTTTATCTGCGTATATACATTGTAAAAATTGCGGAAAAACACTTCGAGTTAAGCAGCATTCTGCATGACCGATACTCGGAGCGGTGACCGCTCAGCCGTGCACCGGCTGGCGCATCAGCCAGTCAGCGTGAGGCCGATTATTCTGAGAGACCTTGGTGTAGATACTTGAGTGGAATGTACAGTAGAGCATCGATTATCCGAACGTCAGTCATCCGAATGGCGATTTGGGGTATTCCAAAATATCAATTATCCAAACAATAATTTTGTTCATCTGAATGCTGAAAGGATAATCCTGCAACTGTCGATAGGTCAGATCATGTCCTACCATATGCTGGAACTTCAGTTTAGTAAAAGTCCCACGGTTTTCGAGATTTTGGCCTTCTGTTATTAAAAAAAAAAAATCATCTGCGTTTGGTTTTTCGCATGCCATTTCTACAAATGATATGAATCGACAATAACTAAGCAACTTTCCAAAGTAATTAGTACGATATGCGTACTACATATTTTTACATCGCAGGCTATTGAAATTAGATGTTCGAATTGGTTTATATGAAAATTATGCATAAGATCTTTTTTCATAGAGTTTCCTTAACATTTAAGGTTAAAAAGAAGACTTTTCTAGATAAGAAAATTAAACAAGAGTATTTTTTTGAACCCGGTCAAAAGTTATCATTTGTAGAAATAGCATGCAAAAAACCAAAAGCAGATGATTTGACCTATCGATAGTTGCAGGATTATCCATTCATAACAGGACACAATTTCATTACTATATATAATCATAGCAGAGCTGTTTTATAGCAGCTAACGAAAGGATACAAATAAAATTTAAAAAAAAGTTAATCTATGACGATTTGTCTCACAAACTAATCACAATCAAACTTAACTCAATGTTTTGTATTCTTCGTCTCGTTACAGAAAAAAACCGATGCAGAGGTTATACGGCTGTTGGCTTACATAATCATCGTCGCCGGAGCTTTGACATTCATAGTCAGCATCCTGGGTTACTGCGGTGCCATGTTCGAGTCGAGAATCCTCTTGAGCGTCGTAAGTCCGTTCCGATCGGAAATACCGATTATTCTATTGTTCCGATGATACTTAAATTTCTTGAAGTTACAGAGTCGTACTCCTAACATTTATTTTACCGCCTCGTTACGTGCGATATCGAGCAAGTAATTCACATTTGCAAATTTCGTTTGTTTGATTCTATTTCGGCGATAGTACGGCAGCCTCATCCTCATCGCTTTGATCCTCGAGTGCGTCGTGGTTGGACTTGCCTTTGGGCTCAAGGAAGACGTGAGTTTCGAATTTGGACAAAACAAGAATAACGAAAGTAGCATTTTTGAGACGGAAATTACTCCGTCTGAGTGCAATATTTTTGAAATCATTTTTATAATAAAACTCAGTGAAGAAATATTAGAGATTTTTGTATACATTAAATCACGATTTGTGAACGGTCGATTCTTGTGCAATTCAATTTTTATGCGTTTACGATATGTATACAATTGTTACGAGGAACATAATCCATTTTATGTTATTAGTTTATATTTATTTTATTAAAACTTTGATGTTAATTTTCACGCAGCCTACATAACGACTAGAAAGATGCATCATTTTTACCAGTAATATTATTTCATTTGGCATTCCTTGATCTCTGAGTCTTTTTTCCAATTCGTATGCAGACAAAAAAAGGTCAAAAGTGGGGTACACTTGTTTTGAGCGAAAAGATTCATCGTAAAATATTTATTTTGATTTATCATGGTGTTACTTCTGATAAAAATAATTATGCACCTTTAATGGGGTGAGAAAAAAATGGAGAATCAAATGATCTATATACAACATTTATTCATATTTACCTTGATATTAATGCTGATTTGTAGTTCTTACGAGAAAACCTCAAACGCAATACACGTAAATAAATTCATGGATTATTGCATAATAATTGCATTAGCACGTAATTAATATACATTATTACATGATAAGTTGGTCACCAATTTGCCATGGTATATTATTGATACGTATTTTATTGATTGTCATCTATTCCGATATTAACGCGCATTTCGAATATTCACGCAGGCTAAGAAAGGCAGCCAGGACTTTTTGAAATCGACCATAAAATACTACGCGGCGAGTCAGGACACGGCCGAGACCGTGACAGTCGCGTGGGACGGAATAATGAGCCAGGTAAAGCCTCATCTCTAATTAACCGTGATTATTAAAAGCTCGAGCCCGACGAGGAATGCGTTAACGATCGCACCAAGAAGGTACACACTTCCGGCTCGCTTGAACTATGCCGGGGGGGGGGGGGGGGGGAGTTCCGTTCCACCAGGGCCGTATTACACCATACGCGGTTTTAAACCTCGATATAATAACGTCCGTGGATTCCATCGGAACGGGCGAATTTCCATCGTAACTCCGCGTTAAGAGACCCTCCTCAACATACGAGATGCAACTTTACATCCTTGCTGTGCAACTCCTTATTTTCATTACTATAAAAAATATTTATTAATATATTACTATATATATTATTATATATATATTACTATATATATTACTATAATAATATATTTTGTAGATTTAGGTTGTAGATCGCCAAGTGGTGAGATTGTAGAACCCAAACAAACGTCTATTCATCGGCAGAGCACACTTGTATAGTTGAAATGCTGATACACATTTTTAAGAGGTTAGGCCACAGTAGCGGGTATAAAATCTTGTGCGCATTTAACATTTTTTTCGTATGAAAAAGTGATTCACTCATATAATTAATTACACATCTATTTAGTATAAATATAAAGCTATTAGAATTTCTTTTTTCGATGCACAAAATGGCCGACCACTCGAAACTTCTCGAAACAGCTTTTTTTCAATTGGCGTGACAAATAACTTCAACAATTTTCCCTCGATTTACTTCAAATTTAAAAGTTTCGTTCCTAATTGCATTTCGCAGAGAAGTACGTACGGAATTTCTGATTAATCGAAAACTTTTCATTTTATGAGCAGTTTATGAGCAGTTATAACGAAATTTTTCACTAAAAATTCATTTCTTAAGTTCGAATACCTACAACTTTTGAATAAAACAATATTTGTAATTCCGTACGTACTTCTCTAGGTATTCTAATGTAGATTTTCGAGAATTTTTGTTTTTTGTTCTAGGTAAAAAATTGTGGATGCTAAATGTCACGCCGCGGAGCGCCTAAAAAAAGATAAAAGAATATATTAATCAGCCATTTTGTACATCGAAAAAAATATATATATTTTTTCTAACAGCTTGATATTCATACTGAATAGATGTGTAATTAATTTTGTGAGTGAGTCACTTTTTCATACGAAAAAAATGGTTAAATTCGCACATGTTTTTATACCGGTTACTGTGGCCTAACTCTTAATAATTGTTTAAAAATAGCTCGAAGCCAGAACTCTTCACGAGCACATCAAACGATACCAAGGCTTTATCTCACACAATAAGCACCTAGAACTCACGCCTATCCATCAGCAGAGTACGCTTGTATAGTTAAGATGCTGATCAACATGTTTAATCATTATTTAAAAACAGCTCGAAGCCGGAACTCTTCTCGAACGCATCAAACAATATCAAAATTATAATATCTCACACAAAAAGCAACCAGAACTCACGCCTATCCATCAGCATATTTCTATAGGAAGTTACGTCAAAAAAAATTTCAACTTTTTTTTTTGTAAAGTCACTAGAACTATCGCTAAAAACTATCAGGAACTATAGAACTCAGCCGCATGCACAGAGAACTCCCAGCAGTTTATGGTTTTCTGGAAAATGATCTGCTACGGGAAGTTAGCAGATCATTTTTTCAATCACCTTTTCAAAAATAAAGTCACCAGAACGATTGCTAAAAACCATCATGAACTCTAGAACTCAACTGCAAGCGAAGAGAACTCTCACTTAATTTTTATCTGCTGGCAAATGCTCTGCTGACTTCACAAACACGCCGAATGAGGATCCCAAAAAACATTCGCTCGATTTTCTTGGCTCGAATCTGCCATAGGAAATTTGGGAAATGCGGAAAAAAAGATTTCGTTGCATTCCACCGATGCAAACTTCGTCATTCCAACATTGCTTATGTAACCCTTCTCGACTTTAACTTTTCAGCTGCACTGCTGCGGCGTCGAGAATTACAAGGACTTTCAGGAGCACACAAACTGGACGGCCAGTGGAAAAATGGTACCGGACTCTTGTTGCAAAAAAGAAAACGGTCTACTGATCGACACGTCGTGTCCGACCGCGCCGACTTCAGACAACTCTTATTTCAATACGGTAAGACTCTGGTTTCTTTTTACCGCGTTTTTTTTTATTAACTCCCTTTCTTGTCTGCCCCTTTGTTGATTTGTCCGTTCGGTACAAATTTTGCAATCGATTTTAAACGAACTTCCGGATGAGCTACGGACTTGAAATTTCAAACGTAGCTCAGAAGTGGATGACAAACAAACAAACAGACAGACAAAATAAATGTAAATATTTTTACGAAACTGTATACAGTAGAACGTCAATTATACGAACGTCAGTTATCGGAAACGTCAGTTATCCGAATGGCGATTTGGTTTATCCGAAACGTCAATTATCCGAATGGCGATTTGGTTTATTCAAAATATCAATTATCTAAACAATAATTTTGCTCATCCGAATACTCATTTATTCAAACGATTACGCCTGATATATTGTTGCACCATTTATACATTGTTGTACGTGCCCTCCACTTTCTCGGTCTGCGCTTACGCGCACTTTGCTTTCCGCTAGCAGTCGAGATTTGGCAGCAAAGAAACGAGCTTCCGCTGTGAAGTAGAAGAAAAGTAAATGATAAAATGGTTATTTGCAATTCATCAAAAATGTGCTTGTATCATTAGCATATTAATGTTCATTGTATTTTTAAATATATATATATATATATATATATATATATATATATATATATATATTTTATCATATTGAAAGAATCACCGCTTTTTTCGTTCACGGAATATCGCTGTTCGGTTATCCCAATTTTCGATTATCCGAAAGACGCCCGGTCGGAATTGATTCGAATAATCGACGCTCTACTGTACATATGAAAAATAATATGATATACAATTAGGTATTGTATGTATTTAAATAATATGTACAATATTTAACAGCTTGCAACAGGTTTCAGATTGAATAATTAAGTGTGTAAGAGAGAGAGAGAGAGAGACAGAGAGAGAGAGAGAGAGAGAGAGAGAGAGAGAGAGAGAGAAAGAGAAAGAGGAAAAGGTGTAAAAAAGTGAATAAAGAAATAAAATATAGCTTAATAAAAGAGAAAAAAATATTGAAATTATATATTTTTTTGATATACCACTTTTTTGAAACGGACTAAAAAGTATAAAATAATTTCTCCTAGCCCCATACAGATTTATAACCCCATTCAGATTCCTAAACCCATACAGATCGTTCTGAAAATTTGTGATTGTGAATTTTGAATAGCTATGAACATACTTGTGCGATTTAAAACGAAAAACGTGAGGCTATTATCTATTGCATGCACCCCACGTTTTTCGTTTTAAATCTTACAAGTATTTTCATAGCTATTAAAAATTCACAATCACAAATTTCCAGGACAATCTGTATGGGGTTATAAGTCCGTACGGGGCTGGGAGAAAGTATTTTATACTTTTTAGTCCGTTTTAAAAACGTGGTATATTAACATTTCTTTTTAAATGTAAATAAATAAATGTAATTTTTTTGTTCCTATCAGAACAAGAGAGAAAAAAATCGCAATTTTTCGTTACTGGACTCCAAGAGCTTGGCAATACGGAAAATTATAATGTTCGCTTTGTGGTCGACTTGGTTGCATTTTTAGCCTTATAGTTTCCTCATGTCCGTACATTTCACAACAGAGAGTACACTTCCGCCATTGTTTTTCACGTAAATGACAAGCCTAGTAACAAAAGTTTCGTTACAGAAAAAAAATCACGAAAAATTGCCTCATAACGTGGAATTATCGGCGAATAAAGAAATTCCCATGTGTATCTGTGGAAAATTAAGTTTCGAAGCTACTGGCTAAATTTTGGGTGAATTGGATTAAGGGGGGACTGTCTTTTTTTTCGCAAAATTTACCGCTTTTTGGGAATTTTTTTGTGAAGAAAGTATACAACGGAAAACTTGTGAAACTTGGCATATAGTTTTATTGATCTGTTTACTACATACAAAAAATTTTTTAAACAATTTCATCAAAAAATCCGCCTCCCACCCCCCTTGACGCGCGATGGTCCTTTTTTGATGGTGTGCACGATTACAGCCTTCACGTTCATCCTGCAACAAAAACCCAAAAAGCATTTTACTTTAGACACATACAGCTATCGTTCGATGAAGGGAAAAAAAAATTGACGATTTGGTGACGTTTTGAACTTGAAGTATCGATTTTTCGAAAAAAATTGATCGATTTTTTGTTATAAATAAAAAACTATTAAACGTATTGCTTTTTTGCTTCATCAAACGATAAAAGGATGTCAGCTGAGCATTCTGTCCAAATTTGAAGGCAATCGGTTGAATAGTTTTTGAGAAATCGTGCACACCATCAAAAAAGGACCATCGCGCGTCGAGGGGGGTGGGAGGCAGATTTTTTTATGAAATTGTTTAAAAATTTTTTTGGATGTAGTAAACAGATCAATAAAACTATATGCCAAGTTTCACAAGTTTTCCGTTGTATACTTTCTTCACAAAAAAATTCCCAAAAAGCAGTAAATTTTGCGAAAAAAAAGACAATCCCCCCTTAAATTTGTTCACTGTCGTCGAATATCCATAAGTGAATATCCATAAGTTGAATATCCATACGTCAAATATCCATAAGTACGAATATCCATAAGTACGAATATCCATAAGTGAGTATAGAGTAGAAATGAGTGCCAGAAATGGCAGGAGGTAGATATAAGCGAGTTTGTTTGGGTTCCCTCTATACTAACTTTTCTTCTACCTCTCGCCATTTCTGGCACTCATTTCTACTCTATACTGACTTATGGATATTCACTTACGGATATTTACTTATGGTTATTCACTTATGGATATTGGCACTTATAGATATTCGACTTTTGGAAATTCGACTTGTGGATATTCGACTTGGGACATTTTACCCCAATCAAATTTGTTCGAGTTTTGCTTGCAAGCCACTGTAAAAGACTGTGCTTCCGGAAAAAACAGGACTCAATACTTTTGCGTCACATTATATCGAGTTCGACAGTGAAAATTCAGGGGTTTGGTCTTTTCAAGACGTCAACGTATGATTCGAAGCCTATTTTTTCTTCTTCTCAGTCTCAGCATTGCCTCGTAATTATCGAGCTTGACAGCGAAAATATTGCGCGATCAATTCGCACTTGGAAACCTAATCGACGTCCAATTCACCGTTACAATGACGCGTGTCAAGCCCGGCAAGTCGCCATTTTTTAAAGTGCTCCAAGGAAAGAAAAAATAAACAAAAGACAAACAAAAATTCTCCACCCAACGTGTGCAAATGTTGATTAACGTCTCGCTGTTTTCCACCAGGGTTGCTACAACAAAATTATCGAGAGCATCGAGGAGAATGCTGCGATCGTGATCGGTACCGCGGTGGTTCTCTTGTTCGTCGAGCTGCTCGTGATAATAATGGCGCTTTATCTGGCGTGCTGTTACTGGCGGCCCCAACATGGTAGGCTCGGAATTAAAGTTGACTATTAAATAGGCTATTTTAGTACCACAATCGCGGGTCCATTTGCCCGAAGCGGAGATACGCACAAGAATGAAGGCAAAAAGAATATCGATCAGAGAGATAAAACCCAAACGAAACTAATAATGAAAAGAAACAAGAGCGAGAGTAGAGAAAAATCGTGCCAAAGATAAAAGGATCGAGTCGCGGGCATTGATTGACGCGGATCAATCCCACGCTGAGATCAGATGTGTTGAGTACCAATCTCCTCTGCCACCGACGTTGCCCATATGATCCGCAATGCCCGAACGCGCTTTTCACACATTGCCAAAATTGAATTTGCAGTTTATCGATGCGTAGAGCCATCCGGCAACGAGTAAACCTCGCTCGACTCGAGAAAGAAAAGAAAGAGAGAGAAAGAGAGAGAGAGGGAGAGAGACAGACAGACAGAGAGACTCAGAGAGGGAGGGAGCAAAAAAATGCGGTTTTTTTCTTCCTCCATCTCGCAATGAACGCGTCACGGACGGGCATTGTACACTTGTTGCGGGGCCGACAGATTTCGGGGAAAATGAAATTCGACGGTAACTCACACGAGTCACGATAACGCAACGCTGGCCAACGTGACGGAAACCCCGCCCACCCTCCCAGTCCTCTTAATTCACATGCCAATTTCTTCCGTATTACCAATATATATGTACACACAGGATGAAGAATATCGCTTTGTTTTATATATATACACGTATATATTGTGTACGTATATATTGATACGAGTATGTTGATATCCATACAGTAATTTCCTCATATTTAAACGAGTAATCGAGATTCGTGTACGTGCATGCCACTATTTCCTGCTGTTTTGAAATCTCATTATTATTAACATCATTGATATTATTCGTGTTGTTATTATGTCGCTTTGCATTCGAGGCGAAGGAAGCTCTTCGAGAGTGTACGATAATCGCAGTAATTGGACTATCTCTCGATGGTATCGAGGTTTACATCGTTGGGTTGCAACGAAGGTGTTTTCTTTTCGCACTGCCTAATTTTTTTTCACCACATTTAGGCTACAAAAATCACCGAAATATTTTCGAACATCCTTATTAGGGATCCACAATCTAAAGCCGGAAGACGAGCATTCATATGGTAAAAAACGAAAAAATGATGGAATGAAGGAGAATTTTCGTTGCATTCCAACAATGCCAACTTGAACACCATATCTCTCGAGCATTTACGAAGCTTGCATTTCTAACGGATTGGATGCGTAAATTTCCTTCTTCACAGTTCTGGATGCCCGAGCCCTCCACTGATGAATCTTGAAGGATACTGATTTTTTTACACGCGGATAAAAGTTATATATATATATAACTTTTTCTGGCGTATCCACATGTGAAAAAATTAGAGTTATATACATTAGAGTTATATACACTATAAATTAGAGTGAGAAAAAGGAAAAAAATAGAGCTCAAATTTGGGCTACCCGAAAATACATACATACATACATACATACACATATATATGTGTGTGTGTGTGTGTGTGTGTGTGTGTGTGTGTGTGTGTGTGTGTGTGTGTGTGTGTGTGTGTGTGTGTGTGTGTGTGTGTGTGTGTGTGTGTGTGTGTGTGTGTGTGTGTGTGTGTGTGTGTGTGTGTGTGTGTGTGTGTGTGTGTGTGTGTGTGTGTGTGTGTGTGTGTGTGTGTGTGTGTGTGTGTGTGTGTGTGTGTGTGTGTGTGTGTGTGTGTGTGTGTGTGTGTGTGTGTGTGTGTGTGTGTGTGTGTGTGTGTGTGTGTGTGTGTGTGTGTGTGTGTGTGTGTGTGTGTGTGTGTGTGTGTGTGTGTGTGTGTGTGTGTGTGTGTGTGTGTGTGTGTGTGTGTGTGTGTGTGTGTGTGTGTGTGTGTGTGTGTGTGTGTGTGTGTGTGTGTGTGTGTGTGTGTGTGTGTGTGTGTGTGTGTGTGTGTGTGTGTGTGTGTGTGTGTGTGTGTGTGTGTGTGTGTGTGTGTGTGTGTGTGTGTGTGTGTGTGTGTGTGTGTGTGTGTGTGTGTGTGTGTGTGTGTGTGTGTGTGTGTGTGTGTGTGTGTGTGTGTGTGTGTGTGTGTGTGTGTGTGTGTGTGTGTGTGTGTGTGTGTGTGTGTGTGTGTGTGTGTGTGTGTGTGTGTGTGTGTGTGTGTGTGTGTGTGTGTGTGTGTGTGTGTGTGTGTGTGTGTGTGTGTGTGTGTGTGTGTGTGTGTGTGTGTGTGTGTGTGTGTGTGTGTGTGTGTGTGTGTGTGTGTGTGTGTGTGTGTGTGTGTGTGTGTGTGTGTGTGTGTGTGTGTGTGTGTGTGTGTGTGTGTGTGTGTGTGTGTGTGTGTGTGTGTGTGTGTGTGTGTGTGTGTGTGTGTGTGTGTGTGTGTGTGTGTGTGTGTGTGTGTGTGTGTGTGTGTGTGTGTATTTTCGGGTAGCCCAAATTTGAGCTCTATTTTTTTCCTTTTTCTCACCATGCAATCATCTTCATTACAGAAAAAAAAATTGTCGCGAAATCGACAAGCGGTAAAAAAATATTTAGACGTCGCTCAAGCATCCCAAACTTCACTTCTCACCTATGAATTTTACGCTTTATAATTTAAAAATCAAGCTCGCAAACAGTTCGAGCCGGTCAATGAATATTTAGTGGTCGCTCAAGAGCTTCGAAATTTCCAATTGTCGCGGTTTTTTTCTCTTCTCACTCATAAATTTAACACTTTGTAAAATTGTCAAAGCAATTTATCCTTTTTTTTTCTTAAGAAATGGATTTTTTAAATTCACTTCACACTTCTAACCCGATAAAACGGGGGACCTATAATTCTGTTTACGGACAAGAGCTTTAAAGAATTATTTTATGAGAACAAAGATTATAATTCTTGGGTTAGTATTGTGAGGTAACTTCGAAAAATCTGTTTCTAAAGAAAAACGATTAATTGTTTTGATAATTTTACAAAGCGTCAAATTTATGAGTGAGATGAATAAAATCAAATTGGCGAGAATTGGAAATTTCGAAGCTTTTGAGCGACCACTAAATATTCATTGACCGGCTGGAGCTTTCGCGAGGTTAATTGAAAAATTATAAATCGTGAAATTCGTGGGTGAGAAGGAAACGAAAAAAATCGATTTTTTAAATGAAAATTTGACTTTTTGGGCGGCTTGAGCTATCTCTCAATATTTGTTGACCGCTCGCAAATTTCGTGTCAATTCTTTGTTCTCTTTAAAGAAGATAATTGGATGGTGAGAAAAAGGAAAAAATAAAGCTCAAAATTGGCCCACTCTAATATATATATATAAACTTTTTCTGGCGTATCCACGTGTAAAAAAGTCAGTATATGTGTGTGTGTGCGTGTTACCTTGCATGCCCTTGCGGGCTCTGGTCCGATGCAAGTCTATCTACGAAATTTCTACATGTTCCTCTCCGTTTTCGAGACTCCAAATAAATTAAGCATCAATGTCTAGGCAATTGAGCCCGGTTTCTTATGAAAACTCATAGAGTTGAAGTTTGCATTGTTGAAATGCAACGAAAATTCTTTTTCATATCTTACTTTTCTTATTATCCAAAAACATATGCAGATTTAGGTTTTAAATTACTAAATAAGAATGCCAAAAAATGTTTGCCTGATTTTCGTAGTTCAAATCCGTCAAAGAACATGGAAAATGAAAAAAAAAAGAATTAATTGCATTTAAACGATGCAAACTTCTTCACGAAAAATCGCGAACTTCGCCATGAGTCACCGAAACTGCAGCGCAATTCGCGATTTTCCACCAGAGACTTTGCTGGATTACCTAAATATGAACGTTCCCTTTTTTTTTCTTAAAAGCGACGCGGTGGAACATGCGGAAACCTCGAGATCGAACTTTCATTGGAACTTCCTTCGTCGCAAAGAAAAATAATGTCCTTTTAAATTCAACAGTGTAATGCTCAATCCTTAACGTGTGATTGAAAGCGGGATGCTTCTGGCAATTGGTCGAAAACGCTTTGGTCTTTTTTTGTTCCTTCTCGTTCCTTGCCCAATTGTGAAAACTCGAGTAGACCCAAATGTGTAGTGCCTGTGTCCAGTTTATGGATATTCGTCGAGTTTCTCGATAATTGCGTTCAATGTCAAATTGCGAACACGTGCCTGTCGCTTTTTCGTACAGAAAGTTTTTTTTTTTAATTTTTTCGTTATCCCACCACTCCCTGTGCGATCCGAATTCAAGCGTCTACCTGTCACACTTTCGGGCCAAATTTTATTTTTTTCCTGTCTATTAATGCGACCGTGCACACTGTCGGGGGAAAAAGTGACACACTGTTCGAGTTTTCGAACGGGACCGGAAGTTACGTATTTCAGCCCAAGAGAAGCGCAAAAAAGTGTCGTAGGCACTATTTTAGAGATTAAAAAACAAACTTAATTACTCTATCTGTTTACTCTCTCTAGTACCTACGGGATTTTGAACGAGTTGATCTTGAACGTGGTTATTTTTCTACGATTTTTCTACTCTTATGAACACGCGTGCCATTTATTTTTCGTAAATGGCAATATTAATTTACTCGCACAAGGAGTCGAGAGACTTTTAAAGCGCCTCAATTTTTTAGTTTTTCATTCTTTCCGCGGCGCAACTTGTTGCAAAGTAGGGCAGTTTTTTTCGAGAATGCAAAGTAACGCGAGTACAATGGGGTTCGAAATAAAATAGATGCAGGCAAATAACTTCGATTTAAAAAAGCATCAGGGGGTTAAGCTACTGTGTTAATTTAACCTTTAAATAATTAAAAAAAAATTATTAAGAGATTATTGAAAAATCATTTAGACGTTTATTTGTATGTACATTAACAAAGTTGTGTACCAAATATCACAAAAAAATATTAATCGTTAAAGAGGTTATAGAGAATCTCGTGGAGGACCTTTCAACGTGAGGAACTCATTGGTGCAATTGATTTTGGTTGGGCCGAAACGAAAAAAAAAACAGTTTTTATTCTCAAAATAGAGAATATTGGCTATGACTTGGCCGAGCTTTTTTCTGTTCTCGTGTTCCAATCATAAAAAAAAAAATTCTCGTTTTTTCGAGGAAAAATGACATTATTGTTAATTACTAATGAAAACAAAATGTTAAGAAAAAACGTCGGTTAAGACTAAACTACTATTACACTGAATAAGTGGCTAATTCTATAGATAAGTGACTTTTCCGAAAAATGAGCCTAACATTTTTTCGCCATTTTCTCATTTATTGGGTTATAAATGATGATATTTAGTTGGGGGAAGCTAACATTTTTCATTAACATCTTTTTACGAGCAAAAAATCGTTAAAAATAATTTCGAATTTTTCAAAAACCCAAACGAACTCAATATAGGTGTCGAAAATTTCAAAAATGCTCTATTTCATCACGTGTTTCCGTAAACTTCAAAACCCCATCACTTTTTATTGGGGGGGGGGGGGGGGGGGTGAATTTCAGCTTCTCCCGACTGAATATAATCATTTATGACACAATAAAGGAGAAAATAGCAACAAAAAAGCGTTAGGCTCATTTTTCGGAAAAGTCACTCATCGGAAGAATTACCCCCGCACCATATGTTGGACCTTCCTCTTTAATTTAAGTTGCCTCGAGCGACCAACGATTTTTTGAAATTTTCACAGTAGCCTAACCCCTCAACAGCTTAAAGTTCGACGGAAAATATATTTTAGAAATCATGTTTTTGCGACTGCTTCCGGTCGACAGAGCGCGAAATGTGCGTCCGAACGTTTCCCCCGCAGTGTGTACGTGACAGCAGAAATAAAGAAAAAATAAGGATATTTACAATCAACCGATACATTGAATGTCAAAGAAAATTAAATATCATATTCGCAGAAATTAAATCGATGTAAGACTTGTCGATTATACAGAAATGGTTTCGACGACTAATGTCCATAAACAATCTTTAAAAGAAAAAAAAAAGAAGCAATTTATTGACAAAGTACGTTGTTTTAGCTTGCGTAGACATATCGTCGAGACAGGCCTGGTGAATCGGTGCTATAAGTGCGGTGACGGTGAATTGGGAATTACGGTAAATGGGCGAGGAGAGGTATTGAAAAAAAAAACGGAGAAAAAAGACAAACAGCGTAGAGTATGAAAGAAGGTGAAGGTGTCAATTGGCATTTGACCCTCTCTCGACGGAGCTATTGGACCATCGCGCCGTCTCTTCTAAAGCATCGCAGATCTCTCTCGTTCGTCACCCACGCCCGTCAGCCCCTCCGAACTCCTCGCCCCTTGCTTCCCTCGAGGTCTCGCGTAACGTGAAGCTGCCACGACGAATTTACCGGCTACCAACGTTGACACGTAAATTCTAGGCATGAATTTGTCCGCTTCGCTGTGAATTCCCCCATGCCAACACTGTGAAGCCTCGATGCCTCGTCCACGACGTATTTTACTCCAAGATTTTAAGCTCTCACTCTCCCTACTCCCCTTCGCCTTTTTCGACGCCGTTGAAGTTTGCATCGTTGTCATGCAACGATTTCTTTTCTCGTATTTTTTAATTTCTTTATTTTTGTCATTATCATAAACCGTTCGTTTGCAAATTAGCGTCGTAAGTTTGTAGTAAGAATACGTAAAAACGTTTGAGTTCTTTTCACAGCCTTAATCGGCCAAATAAAGTTTGTGCAATTCGAAGAAAAATAATTTTCGTTCCGTTCCAACGATGCAAACTTCAACGTCATATTTTTTGACAAGCACAAATTGTCTTGTTATTTGGAAAAGGCATTTTTCCAGTATTTATCCCGTTATCCCTTGGAATTATCTGCGATTCTCACGAACTCTTATGGCTACTCGTCCCTCGGTATGCACGATGTAAATACTTAATATCGTCCTGAAACACATACTCCTCGTAGATGTACGCGAAAACAACAATTACTCGACCGCTTCAACTTCTCCACTTTCGCGAGCTCACGTTTATTCCCATTCGATGAAATTAATGCAACTGCGAGCAGAGTAACTGAACGAGTTATGACGTTGACGTTTGCATCGTTGGAATGCAACGAAAATTAATTTTTCCTTCAATTGCTCAATCTTTTTTTACCGATTCAGGCTTTGAAAATCACTCGAACGTTTTCACGTATCCTCATCGGAAATTTATCGTCTCAATTTGCAAAAAAAAAAAAAAAAACATTCTTTGGATAATGATAAAGATGACAAAATTAAAAATGGAAGAAAAAAATCGTTGCATTCCATCGATACAAACTTAAACGTCGTAACAAACGACGAGCCAGTTGGTTTTACTCAATCAGCAGCATTCGGGATCTTTTCTCGTGGCATTGAAGTTTGCATCGTTGGATCGCAATGGAAATGATTTTTCTTCCACTCGCTCAAATTTCTTTCAGCACATTTTAGCTACCGAAAATCGTCAACCATTTTATAAGATGCTTACAGGGGAGAGATGGGCAATTTGAATATGCAAAAAAGTGTAAGAATAATTCAAATAAGTAACTAAAAATATGAATACGAATTTTTGTTGCATTCCAACGATGCAAACTTACCATACCATCTTTTCTCAGTATTTAAAGACTTTTTTATGTTTTTATTTTCGAATTTTATTTTATTGAAAATGATTGAAATTTTCAAAGAATAATTACATTAAGAATAAATTTAATGTTTTCTGTAATAATTTATTTTATCTTATGAATACATTTTGTATGCATAATTGTGTAAGTTGTAGGATGATAAGCGAAGGGAGATAGACAGGGGGAAAAATGTCCAATGTCCGCTTTCGAGGCGACGACGAGAGTTTCGTGCAACGCGAAATATCGAGATATCGGAAAATTCCGGCACGGTTTGTTCGCGCGGCCGGTGGGGCATCGAAGCGCAAGCTTCGGAGACCTTGAATTTTTTTCACGCTTCAATTAAGGCGTACAGCCTTCACAGTTTGGAATTTTGCCCAGAGCGCCAGAGAGATAGTCGCATCAGATTTGTACTTTATTCCCGATGAAAAGAAAAAAGTGAAAAAAAAACGCGTTATAAAATTGAAATATCATCACGTTGTGATCAGGAGCAGGCCGGAACTGACCGTTTTGTAAATAGAAAAAAATTGCTTCAAACGGAAAATCAAAATGACGAAGTAGAACAAACGGTCTTGCGACGTTTCTTTTTCACGATGAAATTTAGCAAACCCAACTCGATCGATCGCTTGAACGAAACTGTCGTCGTCGCTATGTGTTTTTGTTTTTTTTTTCATGCCAAAAACACAAACTTCCCGTTCGAAAGCGCATTTTTGAATGATTGTCGAACGCACTCGTTGTTCCATCGTTTCCTCTTTCCTGCTCCCCTCCCGAGTCCACGTACGCAGAAAGATTTTTTACGCTTGGCAAAAAGTTACCCTCGCACATTTTTCGGAAGATTTTGGATGGTCCCTCCTTGTTTTGCACGCACCATATTTTTTCGTTCCGGTAAAAACGAGGAATTCATTGAAAATGTGTGTACACGAAGACTCTTGGTCCGTCCGTTTCGATTTTATCGAGAGTACACATTGTCGAGAGACGCGGAAGCGTTTCGGGCCCAATTGCAAGAGATTGAGGAGGTCCGAGCGTTTTATCGATGAATATTGGAGGATACTGATTTTTCACAATTAAATTTCAACTTCGAAGTGTCCAGAACTTCCGCTACGTCGTTTACGCCGAAAAAAATGAGCTCTACCGAGTAGCAATTTTTAAAAAGTTGTCCAAAAGTCGGCTAAGTGGGTACCAAATGTCCGCCTGGAAGTTGTCTTAAAGTTAACAACCACTCAAAAAGACAACTGTTGGACACATGGTAACTTATAGGTAGCTTCCAAGCGGACGTTTGGTAGCCATTCAGACAACTTCTGGACGAGTATTTGGAAATTGCTACCTGGGCTGTTGCTTACAGGAAATCGAGAATTGCCCGGGAACTTTAACATCAACGACTGCGGCTTTTTGTCCAAAATATATCAACTGCAATTGAGGGGGACGATAGCTTTTGGCGAGGGAAATGTTGCTGATTTTCATGTTTTTTTCTTTAAGGAAAAATTTCTTCTTCATTTTTTAGACTTGGGGTATGTACTACTTTTTTTTATTACTACTTTTGGCTGTTACATGGTATTTTTTTTACTTTTGTTAATCTTTTAAAATGTCGGAGGTATAGCACGGTCTTCTAAACGGGTTGGGGCGGATATTGTCAGACGGCGTGACGCGTAACGTCGACGGGATTAATGAAAAAAAAGGCCAGCGAACATTTTTCTTTCATTAAAACTCATACGCAGAGTATGAACCAAGAAAAAATTAGAAATGTTGGAAATCGATGAAACGGTATGCTTAAAAACAACCAAAAAATCGTCCGGAAAAATGGCTACATTTTGCAATGCAAAACTACTTGTTTTTTTTAATTTTCGAAAACATTTATTTTCATGTTATACACAATAATATTAGAAAGATTTATACCAAATTTCATCAAAATCGGTCGATCAGTTTTTTAGTTATACGTCACGCCAGTTTTGAAAATGCAGTTTAGAAAAGCGTGCCATACCTCCGCCATTTAAAAAATTAATTTAAAGAAATATCGTGTATCAGTCGAAAGTAGTAATAAAACAACCCTAAGTAAAAAGGGTGAAAAAATCTTTCCGTTAAAAATAATCGTAAAAATCAGAAAAAATTTTCCTCGCGTAAGGTATTTCCTCTCTTAAATTCACAATATTTCATGAGAACTTTTCTCGATGGCGATGAAGCGGAATTTAAGTAAACTCCAAAGTTAAACGTTTATCGGACATTTCCGCTAAATAACGTCAGTAACTACAAACATTCCTCGTTTAAAAAAAAACAAAGCACTTGAAAAGGACGCCGCCGCGTACTTTTTAGCCCATACTGCACATTCCTGAATTCAATGAACGAACACACGTAACAATCCGGACTCTTCGAGTCGTACGACGTCCAAAAAGAATAAAAAATAATTGAAAAGAAAAAAACGATTGGTTTGTTCGGCAAGAGGACGAATGATCGAGCCGTTTTTACCATAGCTCCATTTTACACCACTAGACGATTAAGGTTACACATCTCGCAACGAGCTTACTTCATTTTCGGTGCACCTTTCCTCTAAATATCTAACAAGACTCGCGTTCTCTTGCTCTAATAATATCGATCACCCTGCCCGAATAACAAACCGAGAAAGGGCACTCTCTTCGTCACGCGGGTCTTTTCCGGGTAGAGCGGAAGTGGTAAAACCGGCCGTCGATTGCGCAAAGTCAGCCCAGCCCGGAAGAATCGAGTCTGGTGGATCAGTCGAAATTTCCAGTCAAATTGAAAGGAAGCTTTCTTTTCCAACTCGCAGTGAGTCTCACAAACGAAAAAAAGCTTATCAAATTCGCACCATAATTAACGAATTGCGATTTTCAATCATCTCGTAAAATGAACTTTAACCAAGAATTCAAAAAAAATTACGATTACGATTTTTAATCGTCTCGTAAAATGAACTTTACTGAAGTTTTTTTTTAGATTACGATTAGCATTTTTAGTCGTTAAATTACGAATTGCGATTTTTAATCATATCGTAAAGTGAACTTTACTAATGAGTTCTTTAAAATTACGATTGCGATTTTTAATCGTTAAATTACGAATTACAATTTTTAATCGTCCCATAAAATGAACCACCTCAACTATTTTGTCTCGATCATGGACGTCATACAAATAAAAACTTGGCATATCTTGCGTCCAGTCACCAAAAAGGGACTCACGAGGATCACGTGACAGTCGTAAAAACAATTCACTCAGAAAATTTTCCAGAGACAAAATAGTCGGATTGGCATTTACAGCCTTTCTTCGACGTGTCGTCACTGCCAATTGTTCAAAAAAGCGAGAAATATCAAAATCCTCTCGACCTACAATCGTGCAAATATCGATATAACGCCAAAAACTGCCGATTCGTCTGACCCGACCACGTCGATTCTTCTCGAGCGCAACAAAAACTTCCTTAATCATAAATGGTTGTCTATGCTGTGCACTCTAGAAATTTTCCTTACAGTGATAACCACTTGGTGCTGCTGCTGCTGACGAGGCGTTAAGAGCATGGATCTGTTGAGTAGTGCCTCCTAGCATTCGCACGTTGAGAGCCCCTAGTGGTATCCTGTGCCTTGCTTGCTTGAAAAACAAAACACAACAAACAAAAAACAAAACAAATAAAACGTTATGCTAACCGAACCCCGAGGCTGACCAGAGCCCACGAGGGAAACGATCGTCCTCGAAAAGACAATGAAAAGAAAAAAATAGCAAAAGAACAAACAGAATCTCGTTCGGTATTCTCGGTGGATGGCTGGAGACGAAACAGATCAGAGAGAAATACAAAAAACGACGACGCCAAATTTTCGGATAAACGAGACGAGCTCCGTGAACGCGTTCACGTGTGTGCCAGCTAATGAACGTTTTGACGATCCTGCGGGATAACAGCCGATCATGCAACTCAAATCTCTGCGTAGTTGCGATAACAGTCTAGTAATTATTGTAAGGGGACTCTGTGATCTGTATCGGTCGTACAGACATGTATACACACATACATTCATATATATATATATATATATATCTGTGTGTGTGTGTATGTGCATTTCTTTTCGTCATTTGTATCTCTTGTAAAATGATTTGATATAAAGTATATATTATATATTATATATACATATATATATATATATATATATATATATATATATATATATATATATATATATATATATATATATATATAATTGTTCGTGCGATAAATTTGGGCACACGCATATTGTTCAGGATTGAAGTAACGATACGTCAAGTATCGTGATACCGCGTAGATGTGCCGAGAGCTATCTTCGGCATTGTATGGTTCAACATTGGCTATGAAAACGCGTACATGCTAATTACTCCCTTTCTCGTCTGCATGGAATTGCACTATACAAATATTGTATTTAATATTTCTCTTTTTTGTTCTTTTTTCCCCCCATCCGTCAGTTCTCACACCAGTATTTTACGAGAAACCAACACAAGTGTACAAAGAAAGTGCTTTTTCTTTCACATCTCATTGGATTACGTTGGCTCTCGACGATAATCGAATCCGCTTTTTTTTTCTCTAGTTTTGATTTCCAAGTTTTTGTTTTTAATTCAATTTGCGACTGAGCCAAGAATTTCAAGAGAGAAGAATCTTCACCAACGCTCAAAGCTCGTTCAACCGTCTCAAAATCTTTTTACTTCTTTAACGTTTGTACTCTCTTAAGATTGATAGTTGTTGATTTTTTTTCCACACTTTTCGCATCGCCACGAGGAAACGGTTCGCGTCGAGACTCGCGCGTTCTGTTCGGACGAAAATATATTTTTTTTCACTTATTTTTTTTCATTTTTGACCGTCTGCGTCACAAAGTCAAGGGTGTGCGACCCCATCGACGATTTTTCTTCCGTTAATTATTAAGAACTTGAAAAACGGCGATTTTTCACACGTTTCTTTGTGCTTCTCTTCGTCTCGTTTTTTGTTTTTACGTTCACGATGTCACATCCGTGAGATTCAATGACGCGAAAGCCGTTCCATCGGTTGGACACAACTGACGACTTTTCGCGTATATCGATATATTTACTTCTATTTATTGTAAGCCACGAGTTCGTAGAATGTAAACGAATAACGAGTTGCCGTGAAAATGGAAAAAAAAAAACAAAAACGTTCGTGAGTCGGGGCAAGCTCACGTGAAATATGGGGCGGCCTTACGAGCGGTGTGTATCGTAAATGTCGAGATAAGAAGGCAACAAAAAAAAAACAAACAAAAAAAACAAAGGAACCGAACAAAATACGCGTATTATACGGAATATATTCACATCTTTATACAGAGACTGATATCCCGACCTAAAATGTATATATTTTACACACGAAAGGAAAAATCAGAAAGCAGAAAAAGTATCAGGATCGCGCACTACGATCGACGATGAAAATATTGTAGAATTAGCGACCATACGATATACCTTACAAATAACAAATAGTATCATTGATTCGTTAAGATTATTCAATGTTTTCTTTTTTGTAAAAACTGTACACATGGAAAATAAAAATGAAAAATTTTATATTCTGGAACGTGAGTACATGGAATTTCGTAATTCCTGCCAGCGAATCCCTCTCCTCGTTTCCTCGTTTGAATCTACGCCCGTCGTCATTTCATTCGCATCCGACGAGATTCGTACTTCGGATAAAACACAACTATGAAAAATATATAATCGTTTTATTTTTTTCGCATTTCAAAATCCCTTCTGTACGATAATACGATCATACTTAATCCGCCTATGGAACGGATAACGCCTCGGAAACACGAGAGGCTAGAAACATCAATATGTACACGTAACATCTGTGGCTCGAGTAGGGTATTGCGAACGTTTTGATCGTAGTTCCTTGCCGGATTAAAATAATGAGATCCACCTCGCGGATTTTCGTCTCTTCGGCCGCGAGAGTTGTCAATAGTCGTCGTTCCGGTAATGCCCGAGTGTACGGGTCGATCTTTGAGTGCCGTACGGGGCCTATTGCGGCGGTCCACCCATCATACCGATCGAGGGCATTCCCTGAATACCGTAGGGTCCCTGCGGAGGACCCTGACCACCCGCCATTGGCGAGTGCATCTGCATCGCCGGGCTCTGGATCTGTTGCGTTGGTGTCACTTGTCCGCCGGCCGGAGAGGCTACTACCTGCTTGCAAAGGAATACGTCATGTACGCGGTCTTCCAATGAACTGCACATTAATTATGGAAATGGAGACGGTCATCGACGGTATCGTTACGTTCGAGTCTTTGGTGAAGGGAATTTCGTTTTGGATACTCGTAGCATAATTACGGCGAACAAAATATTGTTAAAAAGTACAGACGGCATCGTGTGGATACATCATTTTCCGTAGCTCTCCAGTGAAAGAGAGTTTCCCCATGAAAATGAAAGTACATGAAAATATGTACCAATCGATGTTCACAGTTTTTCAATAAACATTTATTGTCCCGTCGAAAAAAAATCAAGAAAATCACGTCCCTCCGCCCGCTACAAGTGTATGTGAGGCCTTAACGGGCTACATCTACCTAGGTGGGTCGAAAAATTGCATTTTTCAAGAATATTTTTATTCGATAGCATCACCTTTTAGCTAGGGTAAGCCGACCAGTGAATAGACGGGGACTAGTGAATGGACAAAAATCGATTTATATTCAAAATCGGTAAAGAATATGAATTGTCGATAAAAACTCGAATTACGATGACTTAGCAAAAAAATCACAGCTATTGTTAAAACCGATTTCTCACTTTAATATCGAATGTTGACGCTACACGGAATTTGTCTAGTTTGTAGTACTTGCACACCGCGCAACTTAGTTACGATACGGCCGTGCACAGTAGGTGTTCAAAATGCGAAAACAATAGTTTTAGAGAAAGAAACGATCTTTGTTTTTTCGCAAAATTTTAAAATAAATTCGTAACAATAGGTCAGAATTAGACATGTTTATTCACTGGTGCTGTATTCTAACCTCTTTCCAGTGAATGAACATAAGGGCTCTGTTCTGATAATTCTCAAAGCAGAGTAAAAACTTTGGCTTATCTGCTGGAAAATTGATAAATTAATTATTGTTAAGAAATGACAATGTACATTTCATTGAATGTTGTCATAAAATCAAAGCATTCTTTCTTTTTATTTTTGGCAACATTTAATTTCCGATTTCTCTGTCGAATATTATCATTTTTGTGAAACACAGTGATCTCCGAATCTAGCATTAACTAAAAATAAATTGTTACGCTTGACAGCGTTCGTCCACACTACACGTCCATTTACTGGTCATTTTGTTCATTCACTGGCGATTTAGTCGTTTCGCTACTTATCTATCGATTCCTTCAATATTATTTGTTGCAATTACTTCGAATATTTTTTTCCCACTATCAGAGTAACATCTTTTGGTAGCTATGCCCATTGAAAAATTCGTTTTGAGAATATTTCCACTTTAATGTCCATCTGAATCCTAGTGTCGTTATTCGTCCATTCACTGGTCGCTTTACCCTATATTCCCTGAAAATTTGATGCGAATATTATGTAAGCATCATATTTCAAACTTTTGACGCATTTTTCTCAAAATACTGTTTTTAAAGTCGGTGGACATGATATCTCGAGAACTACTCGATGGATTGTTTCCAAATTTACAAGAGATACGATGAGAAACATTTAAAGGTCATTGACGATCTCACTTTTTCAAAATCGATCTTCATTTTTTTATAGTTACGTAAAAATGACAACTTTTTTCATAGATTTTTTATGCTCGGGTTTCAATACGTCGCCACGTTGTTAAACAAAAAAATAATGTTGAAAATCGACGATCGTCAATGATTCGTATTTATTGTTAACTTGAATAACCCGTTTGGTTTTTAGATTTCGGAAGAACTGTCTAAGCTGGACAGTGTCCACCGCCAAACGACGTGAAAAAGGTTTCATCACCTGCCAGCGGCCATGTTTTTCTGTATTTTTTAATGATTTTTTTAAAGGCTCAATATATGTACCTTTGTTACAAAAAAAATGCTTTTCTTTGTCACCAACCGGTGGCCGGAAAAAATCGGATTTTGGCCATTTTTTCGGGCCTCTAGATGGATGTAGCCCCTTAAATACGTCTATTATAATACTGTAAAATATTGAGACAGAACACCAGTCGTCACTTTCATTGACTGACTTGGAAAAAACTCGTCAAGTGATTGTCATCTCTTGTGTGTTTGAACATAGTAAATTAGCTGCTATAATTTCCCGATTGAAATCAATTTCTACTAGAGTTCGTCTCGATTATACATTACCCTTTTGCCAAGAGCTCGCTCGTCGTAATCTAGATTATAGTTAAAAATAGTCGTTTTTAACGAGATCGCCTATACCTGCGAGATGCTGGGCGGTTCGGAGGGCAACGTAAGATTAGCGAGGAGATCTCGAACGGCGGGGAATAACGAGCACTCCGATGGATTCGCCCCGTATTCGGCGAATCTCTTGAGCTGCATCGAGGCCGCGGCGGTAGCCGACGCCGGGCCGGGATCTCGTTTTTCCGCCAGCTGCGTCAAATTCGTGTTCACGTCGTAAATCAACGGGAGTACCAGGGAGGGTGGCTCTCCTTGGTACGGAACACCGATACGTGTTATTTGAAGCTGAAACACACGAGAAGGGTATCGCTATTGACATCTCTGATAACGATGAAGGCCGAGAACGCGAAAAACGATCGTTGCCGAGTACGCCTTAAGGCGCGACATACATTTACAACGATAAAAAGATCGATTTTTTTAACGATAGAACTATGTATGCAATATTTCCCCAAAATTTCACACCGAAATTCCGAAAAATTGAAACGTTACCACCCGTGAACGCTGTACCTCACCACTCGGATTCGAAGTGCGCACCGGGCGTAGAAGGGAGAGTGTAGATGGGCACGAAATTACAATTACTACTGTAATTGATAATTTGATTACTTTGTAACAGATTACTTGAGTAATTAGTTACCACAAGTACGTAGTGAAATTTAATTCAAATTCTATGTAAACTTTGAACGCGTTTTTCTCAAAACTGCATTTTCAAAATTGGCGTGCAGCGTTACTCAAAAACTATTAAGCCGATTGAGTTAAAACTTGGTAGAAATACTGACAATATTGCTACGTTCTACTTGACGAGAATTGTTTTTGAAAATTAAAAAAAAACTACTTTTTTAATCCAAATTTTACAGAAATTTTGCGTCGAAATTAGTTTTTTTTTGTTAATGCGTGACATTCTCTTAAACTTGCATTTTCTTCATTTTAAGTACTGTCGAACGAAAACTATACATGTTCTAAATCTAAATTCGACGCACAGTTTCTGTATAATTTGGACTAAAGAAGTATTTTCTTTTAATTTTCAAAAATTCAAAAAAAAACCCCAAAAAACAAAGGAAGTAACTTGTAACTTTGCCATAACACTTTGTCACAGCTCCGCCATTTTTAACCCTAGGACCCTACACATGGGTGCCGCGAACCCCACATTATTAGTGAGAAAGGCTAAGATCATTTTTCTTGCTTTGTTCAATCGCATTTTTCACGGTGATACATTTATATTGGGTTTCTCTCGCAAAGCCTATTCCATTCGTCAGTTCTCGTGAGTTCGATAAAAAAAATCTCTCTACGACAAACATCTCGTAGCGTTGATTTGAAGTGCTGAGGTGTGCGTAACCCCAGTGTAGGTTATTTGTTTCGTACAGATAGTGTAGGGTCCTAGGGTTGAGATAAATTTAAAACAATTTACTTGTATACTTAGATATACTATTAAAGTATCCATACAGTTTGATTAATGCAAAATAATTATTTCTCAGTTTTTGAAAATCTTCCAAAATTGCTCAATTTTTTCCCCTCTAAATGTATATCCCGCCTTCAGGGCAGGAGCCTGCAGGTTTTTGGTGCAAGTACAGATCAGTGGGTTAGCTTACGAAGAACAGAATCTTGTTTCGACAAACGAGAACGGCCGCCATTCCCGTGGGCACAATCGGCGTTGCCGAGGGTGGTATCCTCAAGCACCACTGCACCGACCACTTAAGCTGCTGCTGCTGAACGAGACCGGGCACCAACTCGAGTTTCATTATCTGCACGAAATCCTTGAGTACGTTAAACGGAACGTTCAACATTCGCCCGAAACCGGAAAGAGTGTTCGGTTTGTAGGGGGGAGCTGCGGCTCTCGTGTCGAAAAACTTTTCTATCACCTGGAATGATGTAACCACAATTTCGCGTTAGTCGTGAAAGCGTCGAGTACGAATGCGGCAATAAGTCGCCGCGAGCTTGTACGTATCGTACCTGAAGTTCCTCCAGCGTCCATTGATCGCTGTGCTCGGGCAGCGGTTGCACTTTTATGTGGAGCGATTGCAAGTGTTGCGGATTCAAGCCGACTCGACATTGCAGTGTCTCGACCTTGAAATGCACCATTCCGGGCTCGGTGCTGTTCATCATGGTCAGCTGCGATATGAGAAAAACGTAAGCAGAGTTGTTACGCATTATTGACTCCGAAATTCCCTCATGTTTCCAGGCTTCCCATACAGGCTTTGCAAAAATTCTAGGTTTTGCAAATGATCCAGATTAGGGTTAAAAAAAGAACACTTTGCTTTCATCAAGTATATATTTTTTGAACTTAACGACCACAAATTAAGTCTCGTCTCGATCATACTAGTATTTGTAAACGTTACAAACTATACGGGAAAAGTTATATACGTAGAAATACCAATGAATCATTTTTGTGAGAAAAAAAAACAATAATTTTAACCGACTTCAAAAAACAAAGGAATTTTTTTTTCATCGTTCTATGGAAAAATTATGTCGAACTGGAAAACATAATTTTTTTAAAGATAAAATATATGGAAATGTTAAAAATTTAAATAAAAATTCTAAAAAACTGAAGTTCGAAAAATAATTCAAACATTGTAAAGTGAGATAAATACATTAAAAGGAAACACGGAAGCTGTGCTTTATTATAAACAGATTTTTTTATGCCGGTGATAATAAATAATAAATAAATATTCAGGCTTATCTATAATAATAATGGCGTGGTTGTGCATCGACAGATCAAGTGCAAATGTATAAAGCTTTACAGTAAATTAGTTTTCAGTTTTTTAATTTATTTTCTATGTTTGGCACTGACATAAGTTTTTTTGTATATGATGAAGAATAATATAAATATTAAAAATATACATAAATATTTATTTTTGCTCATTGGCAGTGCCGGACTATATAAAAAAAACGCTATAAATATGTAAACCTTACCCCTCATATGTATACCAGACACTGTCAATAAACACGTTTACTACTACTACTACTATTTATTTTTATACTGTTCAGTTTTTTTGTCATGTCAGTATCAATTTTCGTAATTCTTGCAAAAAGTAAATTCTGAGAAAATTCCAGACAATTTCCAAGATTCCCTGACTTTTTCCGTGATTATTCCAAGAGGAAAGAAGTTCCCTGAGATTTCCCTGTTTTCCATATGCGTAACAACCCTGGTAGGGACAATTTTTATGAACTTCTGAAAGTTGCTTCACAATTCATCCTTATTAGTTGGTCCTGACCAATTGAATCTACGAAAATTCAATTATAATAATTGATCTGAAAAATTGATCTCGAAGTAAATTTAATCGATCCTTTAGGAAAATGATTTTTCACGAGAAAACAAAAAATAATGTATCCTGCACTTGGCAAAAGTGTAAAATAATTTTTTCCATAATTCTACATATATGCTTAGTTCCATTCAAACAACATTTGACCAAGGTTTGCGAATACTCCGGGATCAATGCCTGAGCTTTAATGCACCAGCTTTGATATTTCCGGGTAGAGTATTCGATCATTGTATATTTGAGTCTCGTCCGGGTGGAGCACGGCAGACAGATCGTTAAAAGTATGATACTCACACAATCTTCGGTCTGTATGAATCGCTGTAACTGCCGTTTCATGTAAACGCAACCGAGAAACCTTTCGAGCGGCGAAAGATCGGGCCCCAGGAGTCCCGAGGGATGCGGCGAGGGGCAGCACAAAAGTTCGAGTGCTTCGTGCGTGAGGAGCGTCGGTACGGCTCCGGCCCATGATCTCTGGGGCAGAACACGCGACATGTGACTGCCCGATCTGTGATCGGAAGCCTGGGGACTGTGGAGAGCCGCGTGGCCCGGGCTCTGACCCGGTCTCGCCGGCGAAGGTCGTGGTACACTCGGCGAGCCTGGCCAGTTCGAGGCGGCGGGCGAAGCCATGCTCTGCGATGAGGGGAACGGGCTGCCGTCTATGTGGCCTGTTTAAGTTGATAAAATACGTTAAGGTAGTCCTAACGCCAGCTTCAATCCATATGATTATCATAATTTTTTTTCGAGCTTCCCTAAATATATTAATAATCGTCTCTGTAAAATTTCAGAGTCGTTTATCGACCTAATTACAGAGAAAATGAATATTAAAATTGCGTATTTTTGTGAAGTTATTCCGAGACGACATACAAAAACCCAATTTCCGGTCGCTACAAAAGTGTATATAATAGTGGTAATCCGTGAGATTCTTAAAAATAATCAGATTTACATACTTAACACTCGGAGTAATCCAGTGCTCTCAGAAAAAAATACGCTTATTGATCTAATTTTTATGTAATATCAAGTTTAATTTGAACTTCCGGTATTGGATTTATTACCACTTGCTAGGATAAAGAGACGTGACAGCAAGGTAACAGCTGACTGTAGTTTTAAGCTCATCTCACTCATTCGCATTTCCACACATATTTCATTTTGAACCGACATATTTCGCCGACACTAATTTTCCACGCTTTTTACCAGTCGTGGCCCGAATAGAATGCTTCATATTTCCCGCACCTGACCTTGTTTTGACAGGTCGACGTTGCTAAGCATGGAGGTTAAACTCGCCTGGTTGAGTAAAAAAAGACGGAGATAGAACCAATATTGCCAGATATCAAACATAGAAATACTGCGCGAATCGTTGGAATAACTATTTTTTCATTTTTCCAATTAAATGTGAATATTCATTAAACAGTTTACACATGGAAAATTGAGTTATTACAAATTTTTTTTATGCATATGTTAAAAATATAAATTGTACTAGTCTCAAGTATGATTAGTGGTATGACTACTGTGAAGCGATAGGGCTACCTTGAGGGGGAATATCAGTGCCCAAAAAAAATCGATTTTTTTTTGCTTGAATAGATAGTTTTGGCCTTCAAGAATATGCCTACAAATTTTCAAAACAATATTCGGCTTAGATGTATTCGAAATTGGCGCCAAGCGTCGACGCTCTCAGAGCCTTCTATACGGGCCTTTCTATACTTTAAACGCGTTTTTCTCGAAACTATGTTGTGTGACCTGGTTGACAGCATAACTCTGTCAAATTTTGTCCAATCGACTTCATTAAAAAAGGATTCTCTTCAGAAAACTTATCGCGATCGTCGCATCATAGAGTTTTTAAAAAATTGTTTACTTTTTTTATTAAAAATTTACTGCAAAATTTTTGTGTAAAAATCGATTTTTTAAAAAATGGCCGCCATTTTTTTTCTAATCAAAATTTTAAAATTTCCTACGATGCTGCGATAGCTTTACTATTACAATTTAATAATCTTTTGGAATTTTTGATTTCACATGCTTGCTGTGGCACTTCTACTGTCAACCGTCGGGGAGTCTTTTTTGAGATGCCATTTTGCGACCGCTCCTCTGCTTAATCAAATGTACTAAAAATAAAATAAAAAATTTCCTTGTATGCTTCATTACTTCAATAATTAATACACAAAATTTCAAATAATTTGAGCCGTTTTTTTTAAATATTCCCAAATAATACCTCATTTTTCATTCTGTCACACTGATATTTTCCCTCAAACCGTGGAATAAATTGTCCAATGCTAACTTTCCAATTGCAGCATCTACGCTACCGACCAAGTTTGCACGGTGTTGAAGTTTGCATCGCCGGAATACAACGAAAATGCTTTTCTCTTTTATTTTCATTATTATCGAAAACATTTTCTTGCCAATTTGTGTTGTAGATTTTCAATAAGGATCTTGAAAAACGTTTGAGTGATTTTTCAGCCCAGATCAACCGAAGAATGCTTTGGCAATCTAAACAATTACTTTTCGTTGTGTTCCAACGATGCAAACTTCAACGCCGTAAGTTTGGTCACACTTAGCTGGACTTTTCGACCGAATGTAATCGTAAAAACAACATTTTCGATATGTATATTCTTTAACAGTCGAATTCGCGCGAATACGAAGATTTTGTCACCTGTTTGCATGAAAGAGCCAGCCGGCGAGTGTCCAACTTGAACGTTGCTGCAAGGCCCCGGTGAGGAGGTTGGCATGAGGCCGGCGGGGCTCGGTACGTGCATGGGATTCAACGGGCTGTTCGCCACGAGGCCCGAGCCTGGCGACGGATGAGGCAGCATGTTCGGCGTGTTCGGTGGCAAAGACGGCGGTGACGCAAGATTGAAGGAGGTAGCCGGGCTGCTACCGAAACTCTGGTGCTGGCTAGCCTGGGATATATTGGCGGTGTGCGGACTCGCGGGTGTGTGAGGATTGCTGCCGGACGGTGGTGTCAGAGGTGGATGAAATCTCAGCCCGTCCCGCTGTTGGGCCGGTGATTGGGGACCACCGCGATGATGGCTCATAAAGCCAACGCCCCCGCTGCCGTCACTGTCCATCGTCACCGGTGACGGTGGATTGTCATCCTCGGATTGCGATCGTCGACGAAATACCGCGCTCTCGTCCACGTACTTCGACAGGAAAGCCTGCCGAAATTGTCAAATAGTGAGTATAATTCGGAAACGGTGAACGATTGTTCCGGTTAACAGGCTCCGTCTACCTAGACAGGGCGAAACATTTCTAAATCTGCATTTTTTTAAATTTATGTCGAAATGACGACTTTTTTCATAGATTTTGTATGCTCCAGTTTCAATCCATCGACACGTTTTTTTTTAAATTGACGATTGACTTCAACGATTCGTATTTATTGTTGAACTGAATAACCCGTTTGGTTTTCAGATTTCGGATGGACTTAAGGCCTTAGGCCACAGTAACGGGTATAAAATCATGTGCAAATTTAACAATTTTTTTTTGTACGAAGTCACTCATAAAATGAATTACACATCTATTTAGTATGAATATCAAGCTGTTAGAAAATATATATATATATTTTTTCGATGTACAAAATGGCCGACTACTAATTTTTTTGTTTTGTTATCTTTTTTTTAGGCGCTCCGCTCCGTGACATTTAGCATCCACAATTTTTTACCTAGAACAAAGAACAAAAATTCTCGTCAATCAACATTAGAATACCTAGAGAAGTACGTACGGAATTTAAAAAATATTGTTTTATTCAAAAGTTGTAGGTATTTGAACTTAAGAAATGAATTTTCAGTGAAAAATTTCGTTATAACTGCTCATAAACTGCCCATAAAATGAAAAGTTTTCGATTCATCAGAAATTCCGTACGTACTTCTCTGCGAAATGCAATTACGAACATAAGTTTTAAATTTGAAGTAAATCGAGTGAAAATTGTTGAAGTTATTTGTCACGCCAATTGGAAAAAAGCTGTTTCGAGAAGTTTCGAGTAGTCGGCGATTTTGTACATCGAAAAAAGAATTCTAATAGCTTGATATTCATACTAAATAGATGTGTGATTAATTTTATGAGTGAATCACTTTTTCATACGAAAAAAAAAAAATGGTAAAATTCGCACATGATTTTATACCCGTTACTGTGGCCTAAGACCTTAAGCTGCAGAATGTCCACCGCCAAACGCGAAAAAAAATTCCATCGTCTGCCGGCAGCCTTCGGTATGTTTTTCGGTATTTTTCAGCGACGTTTTTTTTTCTCAAATGCTCTCAATATACGCACCTTTGTGTTAGAAAAATGCGTTTCTTTTTCACCAACCGTTTCCCAGAAAAAAAATCGGAATTCGGCCATTTTTTCGGGCCTCTAAGTAGATGTAGCCCCTTAATCGATTACGTAATTCTTTCTCACCTTTAGACACTGAGTCGGCGTGAATTCGTCGACTGCCGTGCTCCTGTCGAAACGACTGTAGGCTCCGTCTCGCAGACTCACGAGACCGCCACCGCGCAGTCTCAACTCGAGGCAATACATCCCCTGATAGGCGATTCTCACAAGAGTCACGCATTGCGGCATAATCGTGAACGTCTGTACCGGTACTTGCGGCCTCTGCAATCGAAAATCCAGTCAGAATTATCCTGGTCCCGTATCGATGTTTCTCGAGCTTTTTGAGAATAAGCGCAATACTACGGCGTTTCCGGGACCCTTTCAGTCAAGATACTCACAGAGTTGTGAACACCCAGCTGAGGTATCATGGGCAATTTGCTGATGGATATGAGCGGTTGGAGAGTCTCATTGAGAATGTGAATGATTTGGGCGAGATTTCTGTGACGATTGAGATGAGCCTCGAGCTGTTCCTTCATCAGAGAATGAGCGTTCACAGTCGTGTTGGTCGGACCTGATGAAAGAAAAACGGGACAATCGTTAACCTTGGAACGTCGAGTCCTGGTTTGGTGGATCGACGGCAGATTTCGTAACTCTGTTCTTCTTCCGTTGACTCGTCACGGCACTACTAGCCGGGCGGTAATAAGAAATATCAGGCGAGCTACTATAAAGGTGGCGTGGAGAACAGAAAAAATAGGCTTTTTGGGGATTTTTTTTTTTCAGAAAAACTACAAAATAAATCGAGATTACAAAAAGGGTACTTATCATACATATCAGTGACTGTATACAATAATTTTTTTGAAGCGATAAATTTCAAAATAGCAGCTGCGCAGCGTTTATCTCAAAACTGCATTTTTTAAGTTGGCCGGACACAAAACTCAGACAATTTTCAACCGATTCACTTGAAATGTTAAACATATCTTGAAAAATACATTGTCTATGGAAGTAAGTAGGATTTTTTTTTTCATATTGCATAGTTCTTTTGTTATTAACAATTGTCTGACGAAATTTTTCGCTTTCCAAAAATTTGCCTAAAAAATCGTCACATGATTGTTAATAAAAAATGAACTATGCAATATAAAGAAAAAATCCTACGTACTTCCACAGAAAATGTATTTTTCAAGATATATTCAACATTTCAAGTGAATCGGTTGAAAATTGTCTGAGTTATGTTTCCGACCAACTTAAAAAATGCAGTTTTGAGATAAACGCTGCACAGCCACCATTTTGAAATTAATCGCTTCAAAAAAATTATTGTATACGGTCACTGATATCTATGATAAACATCCTTTTTGTAATCTCGATTTATTTTGTAGTTTTTCTGAAAAAAAAATCTCTAAAAAACCTATTTTTTCGGCCTCTAGAGTGGCCTAAGGCCTTAAGCCGGGATATACATTTACAACAATCAAGACAACGGTTTCTTTTTTTCCCCTTTTAAACTATAGAACTATATATGTATAATATTTTTCTCGGATGCGGTGCGGGCGTAAACTTCAAACGCGGTTTTCTCAAAACTGCATTTTCGAAATTGGCATGCAGGATTACTCAGAGAATATGAAACCGATTGAGATGAAACTTGGTAGAAATATTGATAATATTGCTAACTTCAACTTGACGAGAATTGTACCTGAAAGATGAGAAAAGAAACGACTTTTTTAATCCAAATTGTACAGAAATTTTGCGTGAATCGTTGATTTTTTTGTGTAAATGCGTGCCATTATCTCAAGTTTGCATTTTCTTCGTTTTAATTACTGTAAAATAAAAACTACATAATCTAGCTGAGAAAAATTTCGATTTTTTTTTGCAAATCAACGTCTACGGGAAGCAAAACTGCACGCCGATTCGCAACTCCCGTGGCAACCTTGCTCTAAAACTCTGCCACAGCTCCGCCCTTTTGATGATAAATAATTTCCAAAAATTGATTTTCATATTTAAATATACTGTTAAGGTATATCTACAGCTTGATAAATGTAGGATAATTATTTCTTAATTTGAAAATTCCCTCAAAATTGCTTAATTTTTTCCCGTCTAAATGTATATCCCGCCTTAATTAGATGTACCATATTTTTTTTGCAAAAATCCATAAAGCCTACAGTGTTTCAAAACGTTTTAACGTCTTGTTACGTTATAACATTTGAACAAATGATGTTTTCACGCTTGACTGCTCATATTGTTATCAAGCAGAGTCTGGTGTCTCAATTTTTCCGCACTCGAAGCTAAAGTTGCCGATTTCTTGAAGAGTTATAGACGAAACAAAATCGACAGCCCGATAGCCCAAGTGTGATGCAGAGTGCCGAAAATGGCTGACGACCTAAAGTTAAACGTCGAGTATCCGATACCTCCGATGAACCGATCAAACTCACTTTTTCCAAAGATCAGCTTGAAAGCTTTGTCATTCGTGCTCCATTGAACGGTGGCCGTAGCGCCGCGATTGGGCCCGTACGCGAGCACCAGCTTGCTGTAACTGTACGTCTTTATGCTGACCATATTTCGCAAATTGTATTTTTCCAATTTGAAGTACTCGGCGAGATCTTGTACGATGGAATAGAGGTGAACTATTTGGGCCCAGTCGTTGAGCAACGAGTCGACGGTTCTCGAGACAGCGTCGGCCGTTCCCATATCGTATTGAAAGTACACGGGCCTCCGTAAGCCTGCAATCCGAACGAATCGCGCCGTAATGTCGTAGCGAGTGAATTAAAAATTCCGAGCGCAAAACAAAAGAGGAAAATTAGGCGACCTTGCTCCTTGGGGTGGCTGCTGTTCAACGGACTGCTGTAGAACACAAACTCCGCCATCCACGTCTTGGCCATTCCTTTGCCCTGAACTCTGATCGATACGCTCAAGAGTCGTTTCAGAAGCGCTTGCCATGCACTACCGGACGCGATGTTGGGCGAGGGGGCGGGCAACTGAACGAGTTTCAGGACGAGGGCCGTAGCATTGGCCTCGACCTGAAGGCCCTGATGGGCTATGTCGCGTCTCGTTAGCTGCACAAGTTTAAGTGTTATGTCTCGGAATATCGCTTTCTCGAATTAAGACCCGAACAATGTGCCGTATCGGCCGAGAAATACGCCGCTTGTGCAAAGATCTTTCATTTTTCTTCGTTGAAAAAGAAAAACAAAACAATATCTCAAGGCATGCTTTCCTCCTCGACGTATTACATTTCGAGCAAACGACGCGCTGCACTCTGTTCGTTTTTCCATTTTTTTTCCCCCCGAAACACGAGTTTTTCGAGAGAAAACGTTGGTAAGCAACGTTATTTCTTTCGCACGAAGCTTCGACGGGACATTAATCCCGTAATTCTCACCTCTTGTGCCAACGTGACGAAGGGTATGCGTTCGTCGCAAAGTGCAACGACGTGGGCAAGCTCGGGAATAAAATAAGCTGGGTGTTTGGGTCTTCTGCTTTGCGGTGTGCCCGGTGCGTCCGTGCGGCCCGTGGCCCCGGTGCTTCTTCGCTTGTTGCTTCCCTTCTCCACCACGTCTGTAATGCACCCCCCATCTTGATCATTACTCCCTAAAAAATCCACCTGTTAATCCCCTCAAAAAGCAACCATAGGCGACACGGCGGCTTGCCAATGTCACGTGTGAATATATTCGTGCCAGATGTTAAACGATTAGTGAGCATGATCATTTTTTTCGCCGCTTGCACGAGACGAAGGCCGACACCCACACGAAATGTTAATGACAATTGGAGAGGTGAACGAAAAACAAAACAAAAAAAGTGCAACTCGTTCGCACACGCGGCAATTTAACGTTTCGTGTGTGACGCTGACTTGCGCGTTGAAACGGCGAGCCAACTGAGCATTGACGATTGTCAGTGTTATACAATTTACACAATGTCAGTCGGGTGGCTTACCACTGTCGACGCTCGTGAACGGACCGTGGGTCACGACAAACGTGTCGAACTCGATCAGACTCTGAACCTTGAGATACATCTTTGGTATTTCGGTCTCTATGCTGTCATCGTGAGGATCGTCTTCGATCGAGCTGTGCTTCACTACCGCGAGATAAAACGAGCACTCGATCTCGCACGGTGACGATTCTTTCTCTTTGAACGCGACGATCTGCAATTCGTACATACGAATGGGAAACGTCACGATGAGACATGGGCTCGTTGCGAGCGGGTAACTTCCACTCACCAATATCACAGTCGGATGACGGTGAAGTTGTACGAACATTCGGTGCCTGCTGATCTTCGACATTGGATGATCAGGATGATGGAGAACGGGCAATCTCTCGTGCGGCGTAGCTGGCAAATGTTGCAACGTTTTTTCGCAACGACGCTGCGTTATCCAGAACCTAAATGTATTCGGTGTTTATAAAAATGAGCACTCGTTTTTATGATTTGCGACGGAGAATAATGTGATTTTTTTTCGTGGCTTATTGACCTTAATTCCGAAATGAGAGTAGGTAGACGCGAATGATCACCGTTCAAGGCGACCGTCAACTCGGGAACGAGAGGAGCGTCGTATTGGGGAACGTGGCACTGGAGCATACCCGTGTGCGTGTCGACCGTGACGAGGAGAAGCTCCGCTCGCAAGCACGGCTGCAATATCGGCACTGAGAGAATAGCCGGAGATCCAGCCAACGAACCTGCGTGTCAACGACGCCGTATTACGTTCGCGTACATTCTCGCATCATTACTCCCACCCCATCACCCCACTTCGAGAACGAGCATCCCACGATTCACAAAACTCACATTCTACGTCCTTCAGCATCGATTGGAGCTCCTGCTTCAGCTCCGATAATCGACTCCTCGTACGGATGTATATCGTGTGGACGAGCAGACACTCCATCGACAGTTGGTCCGATCTGATAGCACGGTCTGCGATTTCACCCTCCTGAACGGACAATTCGTTTTTAATTATACGTCGCTGTTAATTATATCACTTTGAAATATTTTACTATATTCGAGGCTTGGCGAGGTAACGAAAATCTCATGATCCGATAACGGGTACACTGCCGCCGGAAAACATGGACACTTGGCGTTTCGCGACCGGAAGCTGTCGCAAGAACAAATTTTACAGGATAGATTTTTTTCAAACTCTAATCTTTTTATTTACAGTTACGTTGAAGTTGATCCGGCAAGCGGAACGGTAGTAGCGAATAAGAAAAAGAGCATGATAGAATTTTTTTCACGGTGGTGAAGTTTGCATGGTTGGAACGCAACGAGAATTAATTTTTTTGGATTGCTGAATCATTTTTTTGGTCGATTCGGGCTGCAAAAATCACTCAAACGTTTTCCAGGCTCCGTATTCAAAATCTACAACATAAATTGGCAAGAAAATATTTTCTATATTAATTAAACTAGAAGAAGAGAAGCGAATTTTTGTTGCTTTTCAACGATGCAAACTTAAACACAATTTTTTTTCATCTTTATGATGTTGAAGGTTGCATCGTTGGAATGCAACGAATATGAATTTTTTTTAGTTACTCAAATTTTTGTTTGCCGATTTAGGCTGTGAAAATAGCTCAAACGTTTCTGCGTGTTCTTATTAGAAATTTACGATCACGATATGCAAAAAAAAGGTTTTGGATGATGATGAAAAAAAAATGGAGGAAAAATTGCAACGATGCAAACTTCAACGTCATTCATCTTTCAATTACTACCTCGAACATTCGTTCGTGCCATTTTTGGACCCAGATCAGCAATTTTTCGTCTCGATAAAGAATTCGCAAAACGTACCCATTTGGTCCGACGGAAGTGCATGTAAGATTTTTATAAAAACGAAAAGACCCGAAATTATGCAAGTTCGTACATTTTTCGTAAAGATGAAAAGTTCCAAAAGTACAGAGAATTATTGTATGGATACAAATTTTCGGCGGTCTGAGAAATAGACATTGAGAGTAGGCCTATAGTGCAACATATCAAAGATTGCAATGTACACAAGGAACTGTTCAAGTATGATCATCCCTCTGTGTATAATTTCCGGATACATGTACATTTGATCTTGACAACGAGCCTAAGGGTTCGGATGAATGGAGCATGTCCACCGATCTAGCTATGCCTCAGAGACAATTCATTTGGTGGGCCAAGTAACCAGAATAATATCTATAAATTAACGGGCTACATCTACCTAGGTGAGTAAAAAAGTTGCATTTTCCAACAAACATTTTATTCGATAGCATAACCTTTTAACTATATTCCCTGAAAATGTCATTAAAATGCAGTCGAACTTCGATATAACGAAGATTTGTTTGTAGAAATTGCTCTAATTAAAACCTTTCTTTCTTTAAAAATGATCCCTATATTTATAGTACTGATATATTGTTGTTAAAGAACATTTTAAAGAACATGATCTCGATATAACGAAACCTTGATATAACGAACTTCCCTAGAGATTCGTTTTATCGAGGTTCGACTGTATTTCTAAAATTGAATGGGCCTTTAAATAGTCGGTCGGGCGAGCGGCAGTAGCATCATGCTTCACGCGTTTTTCTCGGAACAGCTTTCAAAGTCGGTGAACATGATATGTCAAGAACCACTTGATGGATTGTTTCAAAATTCACAGGACATACAATGAGAAACATTTAAAGGTCGTTGACGATCTCATTTTTTTCAAACCGATCTTTATTTTTTAATGGTTACGTAAAAATTACGATTTTTTTTCATGGATTTTGTATGCTCGAGTTTCAAATCGTCACCACGTTGTTAAAAAGAATGATTTTATCAATCGACGATCCCCTACGACTCGTATTTATTGTTAACATGAATAACTAGTTTGGTTTTGAGATTTCGGATGGACCGTTTAAGCTGGAAAGAGTCCACCGCCAAACGTCGCGAAAAAAATGTCATCATCTGCCGGCAGCCGTGTTTTGTCGTTTTTCTGTATTTTTTGGTGATTTTTTAAATGCCTCTCAATATTTGTACGCGTGTTAAAAAAGAAATGCGTTTCTTTTTCATCAACCATTTCCTAGAGAAAAAAACTTACCTTGCTCCCCAGAGACGGAATGTGAACGACCGCAAGTGGTCTCGCCGGCTCGTTCTGATCGACCTGAACGGTCAATCGGTATCCGAGTTCGGATCGCGGATCTTTACTCGTCAGTTCTCTGAAACGATCGCACATGGTTCACAATTTGTTCTAGAAAAGATTTCTCCTCGTGGCAGAGCTCTCGCCTATTTTACCGACCTCCAATACGAAATGGACAAACACTTGCCGGGCGAGTACTCGTCCACGTGTATGTGGTCGTCGAGCCTGTCACGAATCAGTCGTAACGTTTGAGAGTACAAAACCTCAAGTTGCAAGGACTGGCAGAAGTAGTGAAGAATGTAGTAGACCTCGGACAGGGAATTGGAACTCTCGGCGAGCCTCGATTGAACGACCTCGAGAAAAATCATTGAAAAGAAGAACGCGTGAGGATTCGACGACAAAGAAACGACGATTCGACCGCGCGACGCGAAATTTTTCTCATACTTGATGAACGTATCGCGTCTGCAATGGATGAACGAGAGCTTTGCCGTCGCCGGTCTCTCGGTCGGACACTAATATCTCCAGTTCCAGAAGACGCCACGGAACGTTCGGACCGTCACCCATTACGGTCAACGACACGGAGAACTCCTGCTCCACCAGGAACGTTACGCGGCCTGCCTCGATTTTCAAATTGCGCATTTGCGGAAGCAAATTACCCGTTACCAAACGATGCTGAATCACTTGATTCAATCTTTGAAGGGTGCTCCTTTTCTCGGACGGTGTTATCGGATCGGGAGGAACTATTCTTTCCTGGAAAAATCGTAATATTTTTTATTCGAAGCACTTGGGAATTCTAAGTTCGAGAACTGTGCTCTTTGTCGGGCAATTTTCGTTACCCTGATACAAGCCGGCAGACGACCGTACGTCCCTGTAGTGAGAACTTCGACCGCCGCTGGAATATGAAAATTGGGCAAACGCGCGTGCACCAGAGTCTCTCTGGCCATTCGTGCCAACATGTCTGCGGTGTCCACGAACAGTAGAGATTGCTTGTCCAAGAATGCCATTATGTGCTGGAAGAATAGAAGAATCGCGTGCACGCATTTTTTAAATCCTTAATTAAAATTGACTCGCTACACATTATTTCGTGCAAGAAACGTTGAATTTTATATATATGTACGCACTGCTAGGATAAAATATGAGCGTTGTGATTTTTCGATTAGTATTTGGTAAAAAAATGAGCTTCATTATCCTTTTAAAAAATATTTTATCCTACTTTTTTCAATCCCCAGGCGTCTTTGAACATGTTTGTTTTTTGTTGCGATTTCTCTACTCTAATAAACTTGTGTGTCGTTCTGCAGGAAAAAACAATGGCCATTTTCATTCAAGGCCCTCTAAAGGGCAGGGATAACACTCAAATATGCTTGGGAACATTTTTTTCAGCCATGTTATTCAGCCGTTTGTGAAGTAGTGAAGTTTGCATTGTACGAATGCAAGGTGAGCTCTCTTTTACTTTTTTTTTTAATTTCTCCCTTGTCATTATAATCTAAATTGTTTTTTATGAACCGAGGTCGTAGGTCTTTACTAAACATCGGAATTTAATGTGAGTGATTTTCGTACCCTAAGTCTGCGAAAATAAATTTGAGCAGATAAAAAAAAGTTGTCTTTCATGCCTCACAACGATGCAAACTATAAAATCATGAGAAAGATGGGATTTACATCAAATATTTAAGGGACAAAGATCTATTCATTAAGAAATATTGTTTTCATGCCGGCTGATGGTGAAAAGCTGTATAAGGCTAGGCTATACTTTGCACGGGTATTGTATGCATATACAGGGTGATTAGTAATTCGATCTGGCGAGAATTATTTTAAATAAATTATTGTAGTATTTTCAAAAATCGACGCGATAACAAGCCTGTGCAGAAGTTGATAACATTCCTACCTGTCTAGAAAGCTCATGAAATAAGGAACTTATTTCCATAATTTGTTTGCCAAGTTTCACACACTTTTTTTCCGTAAATTCCCGTCAATTTTTGAAATATGTACAAAAAAAATAATAATTCTTGCCACTAATAATCCTTAACTTCTGAGATTATGGGAATCTTGGAGCGGTATTTTTTAAAGTGCTCATTCATTTATCAGCTTTCGAAAAAGTAACAACACCCTTTTTTGAAAGATGTCTCAATTCGATCCGTTGGTGGCAATGAACGACTGGAATTTTTATTTCTATTTTATGAAATCGATAAGTGCCATAAAAATGCATTAAAATTTTACGTTCCAAATTTTCGCGCAGAAACGCTAGGCGCCATGCTGCTTCGGTTCGTGACGTCACTTGCATAGTAAACATTGACGCTGCGCCAATAGTGAATACGTAACTTTTTTTGGTTAAAAGTGAGTTACGATCATATCATTGGTGTGTTGTTCCTAAATGTAAGAATACTGGTGTAAAAACACTGTTGTGGATTAAAATGCCAATTGATATAAATATGAGGAATACTTGGTTGAAACTTGCGAGGAGATCCAGAGTCATAGTCCAAAAAAAAACTCATTTGTTCTCTTTTTAAGTACAGATAACTATTTGAAAATGTTCAATTAATTATGACAAACGAGAATATATATAGTTGTTGACGCTTACTTCCACAACTTAAAGCGTAATATGTCTACCGCTTTTTTTGTTTACTATGCCAATGACGTCTCGTCGGAATCCATTATGGCGGCTACCGTTTCGCATGTTTGTTGAACATATGGAAAAAGTATTTAAAGAAAAATGAATTCAAAAATTAATTTTGTGTTTCTATAAATTGAAACCAACGTTATTCTATTGCTTTTTGCGAAAACTACCTTATTTATACACTCTTAGTATTTTTTTTACATAGAGTACCCAGAGCGGAGTACTTTTGTTACAATTATTTGTTTTTGGTAAAAAGTGTGAAACTTTAAAAAATATCTTAAAACCACCATAACTAGCAAACCACTCATGTTTAACAGCTAGTTCACAGGCGTTAATTTGTTGCAAATGACCCATAACATAAGCGGTTTGAAGGAACATGTCGAATTATCAATTTCCCTGTGTGTATATATATATATATATATATATATATATATATATATATGTGCAAGTTGCGTGGAATGTAAGATGCTACAAAGTTCTAAAGCGACTCAACTTACAGCTGATTTGTCTACTTTGGAAGCGCTATTTGCCCACTTCACCAGAGCCAACAAACGGACGAAAAGTTGTCGCGTCCTTGCCGAATAGTTGTATATTTCGATCTTCCTTTCCATATCCGTTTTCCTTGGTAAGCTAGAACAAGCAAACAAAAAGAGATAAAAAAGAATCTGAGAAGTTGATTGAAATGTACGGTGATTTATGGCCCGTACTTACAGCTCGGCAAGGACGGTAAGCTCGTGATAAGTTCTCTGTATTATGAAGTCTATGAGCATCCCTAAGGAAATGGAACCACCGCGGTTGCCCTCCTGTGGCATGTTATTCGCCACAGGAGTTTGATGGCCCTCCAGCGGTACCGGAGCCATTTCGACCTTGGACGCGTCCTGGCAATCCCAAAATCCTATCCTCACGATTCTTTATTGCCCCCGAGTGGTAAAGACAAGTCTGCGTAACGGGGTCAACGAAGATATCGGATCAAATTGACGTAGGACACTCAATGACATTTGTTTAATCGAGAGGAGTGGTTGAAAAATAGTTTATTATTGTAATTATTTTGAAAGGTTAAAATTTACGTATGCGAGTGGTGGAAGGGATCGGAACTTGAGTGACCGGCTAACCTGATTTTGATTACGATGGACAATTATTTTTTAACGTCAAACACACCGATGCCAATCTCGACGGCATCATTTCTCGCGAGTCCGAAAATCAACTTTAGCGGCCATTACGAAGGTGACCCGTGCGCTCGGAGTGTAACTACTGCAATTTTGGTTAGGCCGAAAGAGTCTGCCTCCTGGTGTCGGAAAATCGAACTGTCCCAAAACACATGGCGGCTTATTGATTACGCAGCACGTCATCTGCTTCGCTCTGTTCTCTTGCTGAAGCACAGCTAACTTCGCGCAAGTTCGTAAAATAAAATATTTTGTTGGTGTCTCGGAGCACGTGGTTCGAGGTATAAAAACATGCGCATGCCTATCTGCGGTGGTTATTCTTCATTCCGTTCAATTGCATCGACACGTGTTTAACCGCGCCGTGTACAAAGAAGAAAGAGGAAAAATGAGTGATTTCGGTGGACTCGAATGCTTTTGGAGTGATTTGAGCAAACATCCTGTGTGTCCACATGGTAAATATTTTTGCAATCTTTGAAATTCCGTTTATTTTTCTTTAACTTCGATATTAGAATCAAATGAATTGAAACTCATTTTCAAATTGATTGAACCTCATAGAAGCTACAACGTCCATTTCGTAGCTTCGAATTCTACTCCATTGTGCATCCTTTGACTTGTTTCTTCATCGATTTCTCGCAGGTCCTACGTTGCTCTTCGGCAAGTACGAAGGCGACGAGCTCAAGCAATTTTACGCCTGTTCGGCGTGTCGAGATCGCAAGCTCTGTCCTTTTTACGCCGAGAAGGACGCCAAGTCTACGGACGCTCGATCAAAGGCTCGGAAAACGGAGGAAAAGAAGATCATGCCGTTTTACAATCACAGAAAGTTGTTCGTTCGGTTCAACGAAAGTATGATACAGAGCGCCGAGAGACGAGCTTACTGTTACTCGTGCGACAAATTGGTCATGTTCTCCGAGAGAACGCTGCATTCGGATCACGAGTTGCGAACGAATCTGAGCGACGAAGAGATGAACAATCCTACGACTATCCTCAAGCCACTGTCCGATGTAAAGAAGGAAGCGCAGTATCTGTTCTCCAGGAAAGCCACGATCGAAATAACTGATATGCTCGTAAGAGCTGGCGCCAAACAGGTTTTGTGCGTAGGAGCGCCAAGAATCCACGAGTACATAACGCAGAATTTGGAAAACAAGATGTCCAGCCTCCTGCTGGACTTTGATGGACGATTCGTGAGTTTTCTTTCCTTTATCAGTAGTTTGTTCACGAGTCTTCTAGTTAAAATTTGTTTTAGTTCATTGCCCTGGTTGTTTTCGAAATTCTCAGGCTTGTTTTTCATAAAATATGGGAAATAAAGTTTCGGCTGAAAGTAACTGAACTTATAGTCTTGAAGATTGCATCGTGGGAATGCAACGAAACTTCTTTCGTGTATTTTTATTATTTTATGAAATATTTTTTGGGGATTTTGATTCTAGGTTTGTAAATAAGCGACAAAAAATGAGTGAGGAATTAGCGTAACAAATATATGCCGAAATAAATTCGAACGTTCGAAAAGTATTCATTTTCATTGCATTCCAACTATGAAAACCTCAAATTAATCCGAAGTTTAACACTTTGAAATGTATGTCTTTGATGTAAAGTAAAATCAGCGGTGAGCGGCGCACTATGGAGACAAACCCTTGAATTTAGAGTCGAAAGTATTTTTCTCAAATTATTGTTTCACCAGGATTTTTTTATATTTAACTTTATTAGGGAAAGACGCTTGAGAGTGAATATGCTGTGCGTTGCTACTTTAGCAATTTTAGAGCCGCTCAACTGTTCATAGGTTTGCTGTGCAATTTGGTAACGATGTATGGCCAAGCATATGGCAAATATACGGAAAATTAAAAGCGTCAAACTATTGCACATTGAAAGCTCCAACGGGTTAGCAGAATGACGTTGAAATTCGCAGCGTTGAAATGCAACGATTTCCTTTTGCCATTTGCTATTCCCTTATTTTTCTCATCGAAAAGCTTTTTTCGCAAACCAGGGTCGTAGATTACTAATACGAATACGTAAAAACGTTTGAGTGATTTCCGTAATCTAAATCTGCCAAGAACCTTTTTGAACAACTGAAAAGAGTTGACTTCCATTGCATTGCAATGAAGTGAACTTCAACTTCTTTTAGTGCACGAACTCACATTTTATATAACGTGGATCATAATCTTGGAAGGCACGATTGGGGTAGAATATTCATAAGTCGAATTTCCATAACTGAATATCCATAATTGAGTATAATATATAACCCCAAGTATATAACCCAAACAAACCCAAACAAACTTGAACTTTTACCGAGCATTCTCCTTATTTAAAAAAATCTTAAAATGCTCATCTTTCTTTGTCTTTTCACCCTTTCGCCATTTCAGGCGCTCATTTCTACTCTATACTTACCTTCAATACTCACTTTTCCTCTACCTTTCGACATTTTTAACGCTCATTTCTACTCTATACTCACTTATGGATATTCGACGCTAGTGGAAGACACTAGGTAACAAGGCAATCAATATTTACCGCTGCAGTATCCTTTCGGTACGACTCCCATACGTCCTTAAGATAAAATTCACAAATGTCAATGACTCCATTGAGAGTGAAGCATTTTATCGCAGAGTACGAGTAGCTTTCTTAGCGTTTCTCCTCCGATCATTCCTCATATCGTTGCAGCACAACTTTTTCGGTCCGTTGAGCTATTGCTGGTACAATCTCTTCAACCATCATTTCTTCGCGGAAGAAGGAGCGCAGACGTATCGCGACTTCATGACGCAGAACGGGGGTGAAGACACTTTCGTAATTTGCGATCCACCGTTCGGCGGACGCGTCGAGGCGATTTCGCAAACCCTACAAGCTATGGTGGATCAGCACAAGAAGTGGAACGGTCACGAGGCTGCGAGCTTGAAAATAATGTTCGTCTTTCCCTACTTCATGGAATCGATAATACAACGAAAATCCAATCCACCCGGCCAACAGGGTGGTCTCAAGTCCCTCCAAATGTCCGATTACAAGGTGGACTACGAGAATCATCCGTTGTTCGTAACCGGCTCGAGTGGACGCAAGCACGGCTCGCCCGTTCGCATATTCACGAATATCGGCCTTAAGACGTTGGAACTTCCGAGCGAGGACGGCTACCGATATTGCTCCAAGTGCGAGAAATGGATAGCCACTGAGAACAGGCACTGCAAGAAATGCGGAGCTTGCACCTCCAAGGACGGAAGACGTTACAGGCACTGCGAGCGCTGCCGAAGATGCGTCAAGCCGACGTGGAAGCATTGCGAGACCTGCGATAGATGTATCCTCGAGAGCCACAAGTGCGGCGAAAAGCCACGAGTCACGGGGCGGTGCCACGTGTGCGCCGGCAAGGATCACACCGCCAAGGATTGCCCCAAATCCGCCCATCCAACGCGCGACGAATCGCCCCCCAAGAGGCCCAACAAGAAGCGAAAGAAGAAACTAGACGACAACGTTGTTCCGAACAAGAAAACAAAAACGGAAACTACCAAGACACGCGTTTCTGCGGTTGTAAAAGAGCGAAAGAAGAAATCAGACGATAATGTTGTGCCGAAGAAGAAAACAAAAACGTCTACTACCGGGACACGCGTTTCTGTGGTTGTAAAAGAGCGAAAGAAGAAACCAGATGACAACGTTGTTCCGAAGAAAAAAACAAAAACGCCAAATACCGAGACACACGTTCCTGCGGTTGTGAAAGAGCGAAAGAAACTGAATGGAACCAAGAAACCGGAACCTGCGGGTGGGAAAAAAGTGAAAAAAGACCTCAAGAACAAGTCCAACGAGCGCTCGGCAAAGAAAGAAGATAAAGCACGGGCGACCGTGAAGAAGATCGTTGCGAATCGCGAAATGAAGAAGAAGTCGAAATCCTTCGTGAGAAAGACGAGGAAACAAAAGATCGCCGATGAAACGTGACGCGACCTCGTCACGCAGTACTGCGTGGGCTTGTTTTATTGCATTTTTCAGTTTACGCACTTTGTTGTCAAAGGAAAAAATGTACACTTGTACTGCAATGTCGGATCCATAATCCGATGCAATGTCTCCGGAAATACAAACGTAAAACGGTCCTTTCAAGGATGTATGGGAGATCAAATCCCAGGCAAAAGTAGCCGAACTTCAAAATCCTTAAATATATGTCCTTAATGTAAAGTTAGTCGTGAGTGACTCAATGCGTCGACCAAGCCCCAAAATATCCTGTTCAAAGTGTTTTTTTCTAAATTATTGTTTCTCCTTCAGTTAATAATTAACATTATCGGGTCGAAACTTTCGAGAGCGTATGCATTGCCATAAAGTGTGGTAATGATGTATGGGAAAGCCGAACTACAAAATTAGCAGAATCTCAGTACGTTACAATCAATTAAACCTCAATTAAACGTTACAATCAATTAAACGTTAATTACCCGTGGATTAGAAACGAAGCACTGGGAATTAAATTTTTTTATTACATAGTTACTTGACTGTAAAATTAAGGCGAAGTAGATTTACCACGTACCCTATGAGTGCGAGAAAAATAGCTAAAATTTTTCACCAGATTTTTCAGAGATGAATACTATTTAGGGCAAAAGAAAATCGTCAAGCTCTGTGTCAGGCAATTCTTCGGTGTCTGATGCTTTGTTTTTTGCAGGAAAAACTTGGCCATCTATGAGAAAACTTGGCTTTAAAATTTGTGAGGTTATGTTGACCTTGGATCATGCCCTTAAGGGACTATACCAGTGTGAACGCTGAAAATTTGGGTGATTTTCGGGAATTTTTTTAAAGAAAAGTACTCAATTAAACGTTTCGGAAAATTAAGAATATATTTGGCTATACTTGACCTATATTACATATTCTTTTCATAGAAAAATATTGAGATCCAAGCGTTCCTCCACTCCTGACATGATTCCGATTGAGTAGCTGAAACCGAAAAAGAAAAAAAATTCATTAAACTGGAAGGTATTTCCTGTACAATGACCTAGAATTTTCGAAAAATATCAATATTTAACAAAATGGCGTAGTTATGAAAAAAAGTCTGTTTTCTTGCCCATAAAATGGTCGTTTTTTTTCAATGCCGAATCGTCAATTTTCATCCAATCAAAAATATCCTACGTCATTGTAGAGTAAATATATTCAAGAGTACTCCGTTCAAATTTCAAGTCAATCGGATAATTGCTCTTTGAGTTCCAATCTCAGCAAATTTGAAAAATCTCAATTCGAGAAAAACGCGTTTAAAGATTTTTATCCTACATTTAATACGTACGAGCGGTTGCTCTTTAGAAGGCTGTCATTCAGGGAGTGTTAAAGATACGGCCTTGACATTTTTACAGAATATTCTTAAAAGTATAAACTGTCGAAAAAGGCAAAAAAATCGACGGGTACAGCCCCTTAAGGCGCAGTGTCACACCGACCGAGCAGCCATAAGTGCGAGAGAGATAGCTGATTTGCAGATTTCCAGTGCTCTTCGCGATGGCTGATATTTCGGAAAAAAAAAAGAAACGCCTTCCGCTCTGTTGAACGACGAACTCCTATCTCTTCGTTTGCCCGAAATGCGGACCCAGGAGAAAACTCGGCTGTAGGATTTTTACCGACCGAGCGTGTGACTCATTTCCTTAAGTCCATATTATTAGTAATCGAGAATTTCCATTAAGTAATAAATTAACAGTGTTATAATTCTTCAACGGGTTAGTGGATCGATCACTAATGTTGCATGCAGACTTACAACAAACGCATTAACAGTCCAGTCAATTTTTACCGCCATGGTAGTATTTCTGTAAGACTCCCATACATTCTTAAGGGTCTTGAAGCCGCTCGCCATTTACTCCGTGCATTATTATATTATATACATAACCGATCACCCACGTTTGCAATTTTCAACGATAGTGTACTAAAATCGAACGGTCTGATAAGCTATGCAGAATTTAAATTCCCCGCCAAGTTTGAACGTGCCGCATATTGCGCACATCCCCAAACAAAACGCTACCTTCACAATGTAAACTTTAGTTTAGGTTTTCCCACATGGTCTTTTCAAATTTTTGTGCATACAATCAAAGCTAATAGTTTTAAAAAAATGGCTCAAACAGTGCAAACGATACACGACCGTGGATGCATTTAAATTCGATCAAGTGAAGTTCAAGACTAGTCCTGTTGAATTTACCGTCACGTGACGTACCAGAATGCCGAATAACCTTGAAACGTCGTTGTCGACATAAAGATGGCGGCCCCCTTGTGTCGTTTGGTCAAAAGTCTTTCCGCGAAAAGGGACCTGTCGTACTCGCGTTGTGTCATTTTTCTCAATTCGAAACGATATTTCGAAACGAGGAGCACGAAATGTCGCGGCCAGGATGAAAGAGGAGAGGATTTGAAGAAGGGCAAAGAAATTTTTCTTACCTATGGAATCGTCGTCGCGTCCGGCTTAGGTTATGCTCTTTACAAGTGGAAAGACGAGCTAGTTCGTTCGATCAATTCTCCGCGAACTGCCTTACCGACCGTACATGCCAAGACTTTCTTCACCGCCGACATTAGTGAAAACAGAGACAGATACAATTTTATCGCCGATGTCGTCGAGATCTCAGCTCCATCTGTCGTCTACATAGAAATTAAGGATCAGAAAAGGTAAATACGAATTTTACTCGTCGTTGGCACATTGCCAATACGTACCGGTGTTCGAAATTGAAGAAATATTTATTGATATAAAGGCGCCAAAAATGGCGACCGCTTGAAAAACTGATTTTACGATCCGTTACATTGAGATTCCAACATCTTTCTGGAGAAATGATTTTTTTTTATGTTTATTTTTATGACCCCTTGCCTTTAACTTTTTACTTGTCACGTGTAATTTCACTATTTCCGACTCCGACCGCGGCCTTGTATTTACTGAGTTTCAATGTGATCATATGATCCGCAAGCTCGGTGAAACTGCCTCTCCCGCTGGGGAGACGTGCGAGCGAATAAGCGGTCACCCATCCATGTAGTGGGTGGGTTGTTTTTCTCTCGAAATTTGAATTGGAAAATATAATTTTCTTCGCATTTTCATTTATTTAAATACAATTTTTTTCAATACTTAAACTAGGAAAATTTAAGTTCTTTTATCATAGTTATGAGCGTAAATATGAATGTAAAGGAATCCGATGGTACTTGCATTCCCAATAGCAGCACGCACGTCTAAAATTATATTTTCCAATCGACTTGCTCCTACACCTAGTTGAAATTTTTGATAATATCGTTTTTTTGGTTTTAAACGGATTTTCAAAATGTAACATTCTAAAAATTTTATCTGACAATTTCAAGTCGATGCGTTCAAAATAAAGGGAGGTATGGGCGCTTATACATAGATTCCGGGAACCGGCGAACTTTAAAAGCGTCTTTCTCAAAATAACTTTTTCAAAATCGGTGACGGCGATATCGCAAAAATCGGTCCACCGATCAACTTCAAATTTTACGCGCTTTTTTTACATATTAAAAGGCAGTCCTTTAAGGGGTAAGGCCACTGTAGCGGGAAAAAAAGTATATTTTGGGATTTTCTTTAGCGGGCCAATGGAATAATTCAAAATTTTGAAAAAGGTCCTCCATTGTACATATCATAAGCTGTATAAAGTATTTTTTTGAAAGTAATATAAAATAAAATGGCGGCTGCACGGCATTTCTTCAACGAAACCTTTTTTTCATAGGCGCGCGGCCGGACCAACGGCAGCTGCAATGTTTAATTTACAGTGAATGACATTTTTTTTCGATTATACATGTGAATAGCTACAGAAGTACCTAGGATTTTTTTGATATATCGATTTTTGCAAAAACAGCGCGTTTTGTAAATAAAAGTTGAAAATTCTCTAAAAAACATCGTCCGAAAATGGTTTATAAAAAAAAATCGATGTAATATATCGAGAAAATCCTACGTACTTCTATGCAGAATGTAATTGTGAATATACAGTTAAAATTTTAAGTCAATCGGTCAAGATTTGTTCGAGTTATGAGTCCGGCCGACTTGAAAAATGTTGTTTCGAGAAAACGTTTATAGTTTTCGGTACGGATTGCATCGGCTGCGCCAAAATTAAAAATAGAAGTATTTTGACATTTTTCCCACCTTAATCCTTTGAGTATGTCTTTTTTGAGATATTAATTTTTTGAGATATTAATTTTTGAAATTTCTACAGTGGTCTTACCCCTTAAGGTAATCATATCGCCAGGCTTCAAACCATGATTTTCATTTTTTTAAACTTCACTAAATATATTAATAATCGTTTCTGTAAAATTTCAGGGTCGGTTATCGATCTAATTACAGAGAAAAACATTATTAAAATTGCGTATTTTTGTAAAAAAAATCCGAGACGACATACAAAAACCCAATTTCCGGTCGCCACAAAAGTGTATATAATAGTGGGAATCCGGCAGATTCTTTAAAATAATCAGATTTACATATTTAACACTTGTAGTAATCCAATGGTCTCCAAAAAATTACGCTTATTGACCTAATTTTTATACGTAATATCAAGTTTAATTTGAACTTCCGGTATTGGATTTATTACCATTTGCTATGATAAAGAGACGTGACAGCAAGGCAACAGCTGACTGTAGTCCTAACCTCATTTCATTCATCCGAATTTCCACACATATTTAATTTTTAACCGACATATTTCGCCGACACAAATTTTCCACGATTTCTACTAGTCGTGGCCCGAATGCAATGCTTTATATTTCCCGCACCTAACATTGTTTTGACAGATCGACGTTGAAAAGCATGGAGGTTGAACTCGCCTGGTTGAGTAAAAAGAGACGGAGATAGAACCAATGTTGCCAAATATCAAACCTAGAAATACTGCCCGAATCGTTGGAATAACTATTTTTTCATTTTTCTAATTAAATGTGAACATTCATCAAACAGTTTACACATGGAAAATTTTAATTGTTACAAATGATTTTTTTTCCATATAAAAATATTAATTGTACAAGTCTCAAATACAATCAGTGGTATGACTAGTGTGAAGCGATAGGATTACCTTACGAAGAAATGTTATTTTCGATGCATAGTTTCTTTTTAGCAACGAAAATAGAACGTTTTTTCCCATTAAAAATTGATACTTTCACTTTGCGCGGCAGCGATTTTTTCGAAGATCAAAATCTTGTTAAATTGTTCGTGCAAGTACTACATAAGTCATGCAAAAACGAAATGCCTTTAATTTTTTCTTTCCGAGCAGCAGTGATCCCCGCAAAGGACGTTTTTCAACGGTGTTGAAGTTTGCATCGTTGGAATGCAACGAAAAGACTTTTTTCTTCTTTTATTTTCACTATTATTGCAAATATTTTCTTGCCAATGTATGGTGTAGATTTTCAAAAAGGATCCTGAAAAACATTTGCGTGATTATTGTTGTCCAAATCGGCCGAAAAGATGCATTGGCAATCTTAATAAATTAATTTTCGTTGCGTTCCAACGATGCTAACTGCTATCTGCTACATTCATAAATAACTTTTAATACAAAATGTGTAAATGACTGTTAAAACCTTACTCATTAAGGAGTTTTGGGACACTTGGTGAAGTCTTACCATTTCATTCAAATGTATACAGCAAATTTGTTGTCATATACTAAATGCACCCTCAAAATTTTAAATCGATCATCTACCCCGATTCTATAATGTTTACTATTGAAAAAACACTTTTTAACATAGGGAGTGCCTACGCTCATCGCTGAATGGCAATTATACGCACGAAATAGTATGAAATTTTTTTTAAAAATGTTATGAGAAACTGTCAGATCACTTATGTTAGTACATTATGACAATTTCGGCATCAGTGGCATAATGTTAAATGGCCGATTTTAAAGTCTTATTTCAATTGTAAATTTTATAAAAACGATGTAGACGATCGATTTAAAATTTAGAGGGTGCATTCGGTATATGACAAAGAATTTACTGTATACATTTGAATCAAGTGGTAACATTTCGTCAAATGTCCCGAAAATCCTCAAGGGGTCTTCTCACTTTAGACGCTAAAAAATGCTATGTTCATGAATTTTTTTTTTAAGGTTTATATTATAGATATTGATATAAAAGTTGTTACACTTAATAAAACACTTTCGAAATAAATTAAAAAAAAGATTATTTTTTTAAGTCCCTATTTATAGACGAAAATGGTAGTTGAAAAAATTGTAGGTCTGCGCTGTTGATGGAAATCTCGGAGGTGGAGCATCCGAAACAAAAAAATCAAAAGGTTTTAGATTCAGTATGGTAATGGCTATAACGCATATCATACGATTTTTGATATATGCAAACATAACAAAATGGCGGACATTTTTCGAAAAAACAAAAATACGTGTCTTTTCCCCCGTTTTTGGCAAACAAAATCCTTGATATGCGCTATAGCTATAGTTGTAAAGAATATGTGGTTAAAATTTCATAAGGATCGGTTCAGTAGTTTCGAAGATTTTATCAACAAGCCGTCGAAAAACGTTGTTTCGAGAAAAACGCGTTTAAAGTTTGTTTGGGTTACATAAATACATTAAGGGGTTAGGCCACAGTAACGGGTATAAAATGATGTGCAAATTTAACAATTTTTTTCGCATGAAAAAGTAATACACTCATAAAATTAATTACACATCTATTTAGTATGAATATCAAGCTGTTAGAATTTTTTTTTCTATGTACAAAATGGCCGACTACTAATATTTTCTTTTGTTATCTTTTTTTTTAGGCGCTCCGCGGCATGACATTTAGCACCCACAATTTTTTACCTATAACAAAAAACTAAAATTCTTGTTAATCTACATTACAATACGTAGAGAAGTACGTACGGAATTGAAAAAATATTGTTTTATTCAAAAGTTTTAGGTATTTGCACTAGAATTTGAATTGGAGTTGAATTTTCAGTGAAAAATTTCGTATAAGACTGATCATAAAATGAAAAGTTTCTGATTAAGGGGCCAGTCCACTTTGGAGCCACGAAAAAGGCTTTTTTTCGCGATTTTTTTGAGGATTTTATAAAAGATATGAATATTAAAGTTGTTGGGCTTGATGAATAAAGTCTTGAAATACATGTAAAAAAAAATTAATTCATTTTTATTCATTTTTAAGTACAAGAACTATAGTTTAACGTAACGCCTCAAAAATAGGTGGGCTAGGTAGCTCCATCACAACTCGGCAACGGCTTGTCTGAAACAAAAAAATCAAAGTCCATTAGATTCAGTACGACACCAGCTACAAAATGACCCTCGGATATAAAGTTTTATCAAAAAATAAAAAAATGGCAGATGCAAAACGAAGAAAGTTTAAAAAACGCGTTTTTCGCAGTTTTTCGCAAAAAAAAGAGAGTAAAAATCAAAGTTTTAAAACCATCGAGGGTCATCTTGTTGCTTGTCACGTTTACAATATGTGGTTCAAATTTCAAGAGAATCGGTTTATTAGTTTTAGAGATGCGATGGAACTAGATTTTGATAACGTTGTTTCGAGGAAAACGCGTTTGAAGTTTATACTATGAAAAACTCTTACCTAAACACAATCGGCAATTCCTGCACCGTACAAAATCCCTTCTGATTGCTCATCATCGTTGATTTCTTCAAGTCTTGCTGGCTTTCGATATTTTTAAATTTTTAAAGTGGACTGGCCCCTTAATCAGAAATTCCGTACGTTCTTCTCTGTGAAATGCAATTAGGAGCATAACTTTTAAATTTGAAGTAAATCGAGTGAAAATTGTTGAAGTTATTTGTCACGCCAATTCGAAAATAGGTGTTTCGAGAAAAACGCGTTCAAAGTTTTACATATGCCTCTGGCCGTGCCAGAGGTGGCCTTACGTTATACGCTCAAAGTCGGTGAAAAACAAATGTTCTTGCTATAAATCGAATAGTAACTTATTCTTATGATGATAAAGCACCGTTTTAGGGAAAAAAATCGATTTTTTGAAAATTCTACTGCGGCCTTAACCCTTAAATAAAAAAAATGTATTTCGAAAGTGTATTTATTAAGTGTAACAACTTTTATATCAATATCTATGATAAAAACCTATCAAAAAAATTCATGAAAACAGCCTTTTTCAGCGTCCAAAGTGAGAAGACTCCTTAATGTAAAAAAAAATGCGAACACCAGTCCACGTTTTCCCAGAGAAAATTCCTATTTCTCGGCCACGAGCTAGGTGTAACCCGTTAAGGAGGTACGGTGATTGGAGCGAGTTCAAGATAAAAGCCCGATTTTTTTTATAGCATTGTCGAGACCTTCGTCAATGCGTATGCGGAGTTTCCACGCGATTTACCGTACACTTTCCGAGTTATTAATTGTTAAAGTTGGTGAATTAGTCACACGTGGACGACAAAATGTGCCTGTCCTCTCATATATCGACTTTTTTGTGCTACTTGGAGCCAAGAAACACGTAAACAAAACTGATGGTTGCGTTCGTTGAATCTTTGTGATCGATAAGGCACTTTGAATTGGAAAGCTCACCGCAGAAATAAGCAATAAATTTAGAAATAAAGTCGCAAAAACCGAAGTTTTCGGAAAGCGAGACTTCTCGTGACGTAACAGCAGCCATCTTGCTCGACGTGTGGCAACGCCGGATACCCGCGCAAATTTGATTCGTCGATCGGATATTTTCAACGCGAATTAAAAATATGTTTGTGCGAAGCCGTACATTTTTTAATGGGTTATAAAGGGCCTTTCGTCGATATTTACTTGAAGTTCTTTTACGTACAGCAAAGGCATCTCAATTTTTCCGGCGACATGTACCTATACAACGCATCCATATATAAATTCAGCATGGGAGAACCGTCATATAAAATAAACGTTCCTTTTTATACCTGCAAATATTGTGAAAATTGGAAAAGGGAAAATAACATAACAATCGACGAAATATGTTTTGACTTTGGACAGATTGGACATTGGACATTGAGGTTAACTCCAACGCGACGTTTTTTTTATTTGCAATGGCAATATTATCTTTTCATTTTCTAATTCTTGTCCGTCAGAATCTACATTTGTCTCTAAACTGGACTTCAGGTACAATCCCGTTACTCTTTTGATAAACTTCCACAGTATTTTCATTCTCCATGTTAACCGGCTACAAAAAATAACAAGCCGGGCGCGAGGAACCGATGACAGCCACCGAAAATGCGACGATGCTAAACGTCAACAATAAGGCGTACTACTGAAGTCGAGTAGTAGATTATTAAGGTGGTTCCCGTATTATAAAAATAATAGGAAACTCAAAATTCAATACTTAAAAAATATTTCTCGAAAAATAGGCCATATACATATATCTAAAACGTGGCGATATTGCGGCGTGAAATAGACTCTAAGTTTACTAGCATGGTCATCACCGTACCTCCTTGAAGAAATAACAATGTCGCAATGAAATTAACAGCGATACTAACGTAAAACAAAACAGGATAGACTTTTTCACAGGAAAGCCAGCCACGACGAGCAACGGTTCCGGCTTCATAGTGAAAGACGACGGTTTGATACTCACCAATGCCCACGTCGTGATAAACAAGCCCAACACCCTCGTCAAGGTAAACGTAAGTCCAATAGAGCGAGTCCCGCCTCCTTTCCGAAAATCCATACCGATCCCGCGAGGTACCATTTCCACACGATCTCATAGAAATATTCTTCTTTGCATTCTTATCGATTTCCGTTCCCCGCTGGCGGTTGCTGAAAATGATGATTTTTTTTCCCCAGGTACGGCTCCAGGATGGCTCAACGTATACGGGAGTCGTGGAGGACGTTGATATGCAGAGTGACCTTGCCACAGTACGGATCGACAAGGTTGTCATGAAAATTAATTTACTTTACACGCTTGTACACTTTATTATGACGTTGAAGTTTGCATCGTCCGAATGCAACGAATTGTTCTTTGTAATTTTCTATTCCTTTATGTTTATCATCATCCAAACCCTTTTTTCGCAAATTGGAGACGTAAATTTCTGATGAAAATACGTTGAAACGTTCGTGCGTTTTTCCGAGCATAGAACGACCAAAAGAAACATTGAGTAGTCGGAAAGAATTAATTTTCGTTGCATTCCAACGATGCAAACTTCAATGTCATCACTTTGTTTTGCTACCTGTCGATTAATGGGAGTGGAAACGAACGATGGACTCGGTGATGATTGCAGAAAAATTTGCCTGTCATGAAGCTCGGCAGCTCGTCGAGCATAAGACCGGGAGAATTCGTCGTGGCGATAGGATCGCCGCTCTCGCTGAGCAACACGATAACGAGCGGTGTCGTGAGTAGCGTCAACAGGCCCAGCGAGGAGTTGGGTCTTCACAACAAGAATATGGGCTATATTCAAACGGACGCTGCCATTACGGTGAGCTGAGCTAGTCGCAGGGAACACGGTTCTCGTTTAAGGCGGGACATACATTTAGACGGCAAAAAATTGAGCAATTTTGAGGGATTTTTCAAACTAAGAAATAATTATTCTATATTTATCAAACTGTAGGTATACTTTAACAGTTTATTCAAGGGAAGGGTAGGGGTTTCAGCGTGAAAAAAAAAACACTTTTTTGCGAATTTTTTTTCATCTATATGGATGGAGTCAATTTATTGAAACCTTTTGTACATTGTTAGGTGTCATTGCAAGAACATTCCGTGAAATTTGTACGCGAAAATATCCACAAACAAGCCGGTGACGAAGCTTTCCCAAGAACGCCTTTGGAAAAATACGATTTGCGGTGTTCACTGTATCTCAGCTAGAAATTATCTGAAATCAAGGAGCATTAAAATTTGGTCAAAGTATCATCAAATCCTCCCCCCAACGGTCTTTGATAATTTTTTTTTTCATTTCTAAATTTTTGGTGGTCATGCAAAGTGAAAAGTGCTATTTTTCACGAAAAATTCCGCCATTTTGGGGGTGGGAAACCCCCTCAATGTAAAAAAAATCTCAAACTAACCGTTGGGGGGAGGTATGTTATATGTAGAAAGTGTGTACCAAGTTTGAAATAAATCGGTCATGTAGTTTTCAAATGGCAGTGAACACGGACTTTGAAAAAGTGGTTTCGAGAAAAACGCGGCACCGCGTCGTTTGTGGATATTTTCGCGGACAAATTTCACGGAATGTCCTTGAAATGACACTTAACAATGTACAAAAGGTTTCAATAAATTTACTCTATCGATATAGATGAAAAAAATTCACAAAAAAGTGTTTTTTTTTTCACGCTGAAACCCCTACCCTCCCCTCAAGTATACAAAACATTTTTTTTTTAATTCACTTATCATCAAAATGGCGGGACTGTGGCAGAGCGTTACAGCAAGATGGCCGCAGAAGTTGCGAATTGGCGTGTTTCCCGTGGACTGTGATTAGCCAAAAAATTTGGGAAAAAATCCAGTTAGAACCTGTATACTTCCTATTTTACAGTGATTAAAATAAATGAAGAATTTAAAATGAAGAAAATGGCAAGGATTTACCAAAAAAATCAACATTTCACGCAAAGTTTCTCTAAAATTTAGATTAAAAAAGTAGTTTTTTTTCTAATTTTTCAGAAACAATTCTCGTCAAGTAGAAGATAGCAATATTATCAATATTTTTTACCAAGTTCTAACGCAATCGGCTTAATAGTTTTGAGTAATGCTGCACGCCAATATCGAAAATATAGTTTTTATAAAAACGTGTTTGAAGTTTACGCCCGCTCCGAATCCGAGCGGTGAGGCACATCGTTGACGGGCTGTAACGTTTGAAATTTTTCGAATTTGGTTTTGAAACTTTAGGAAAATATTTTCCATTAATAGTTCTATCGTTTAAACAAACAAAAAAATTGATTTTTTGAGCGTTGTCAATGTATAATCCGCCTTAAAATATACACAAAACAGGATACAATTTTATTTTTACATTTTTTACATTTATTTTTTTCTACATTTTTAACCCTTCGAGTGCACACTGGGTCGTTTTGACCCAGTGATTTCTTTCGTGTAAGTACGTATTTTTCAACGGATGCCCCACTTTAAACGAATGTTTTGGCATTTAATTTTCGTTTTCGTCAAACAATAAGTTCAGGGCCATAAAATATGGATAATTTACTACAAAAAACGTCTCCACAAAAAAAACCAAAAATGCATATTTACCGGAAATCAACGATGTGAAAAACGCCTTGGGTCAGATTGACCCAATGTGCACTTATGGGTTGGCGGCGGAGGTGTGCACTCGAAGGGTTAAATATACACAAAACAGGATACAATTTTATTTTTACATTTTTTACATTTATTTTTTTCTACATTTTTAAATATACACAAAACAGAATACAATTTTATTTTTACAGGATTTTCATGAAGCTTTTGTCCAAAAATCTAGTTCGTCAAGCCACTTTGTATAGAAAAGAATTTTTTTTATCTTCTTTCTTCAAGTATCCATATTTACCAATCTTTGACAGGCGCCCGAAACAATTTCTTTCGCTGAAGCCCAACTTGTCCAAATTTTGCCAATTTCAACGATCGAACCTGGAGTGGAATACCAACGTTAAAAAAAATGTAGATATGAAACGCGAGAGAAGTACCAACGACCGATAAATACGGATTTTCGAAATATCGCGCACTTGCGTTTCGAAAACAAAATTTTGATAAAAATGGTATTTGCAGAAGGATTTGTCAATATTTTGCGAAAATCTTCTGTACTTCTGTACTGGTTTAAATTTACATGAAGGAATTTACATGGGATCCCGTTCCGCAGTAAAAAATATACCAATTCGGAAGATTTTTAAAAATCGAAACGATTTATTCTACATAATTAAATTTTTATGTACATATTACATCTTTTAATTTTCCATTTTTTTACACTTTTAAAAATGGCGGCTATACGACACTTCCTTCAGAGACGGTTGCCGCCTGAGTTGTTCCACAATGTAAAACGTAGCGTCTGGTGGATTGGTCTGAAACATCAGAGCCAAGAAGTTTTAGATGGGCCTTAAAAATCCAGAGAGAAATGGAAATTTGGAAAACGTCACCTGTTTGAAAAAAAATGTTTAATTTTTCATGAAATTTGTCCTATAGCAGTTGTCGATGGAAAAGTCGTTGTTTTCAAATAATTTTCACGTGAACTTTAGGGTCACATAGTCGGTAATTATGTTATGTAAAAGTGTGATAAATTGCAAAATAATTGCTCGGATAGTATTTGAGTTATCTTATACGAGGTCCACGAAAAAGTGGTTTTCATAAAAACAATTTTTTGACTAAATGACCTCCCTTTTAATGTGTGATTCCGTGACCATAAAGTAATCCCTCAGCTTCCTCGTGGAGTTTGTTTCCAGCCACAAGCTCTTCTTTACCTTATAAAAGGATCCCCCCCTTAAGTAAGAGACGCTTCCGTATTTTGCTCCAAGTCCAATTCTTTCGAAAGATAGAAACGTAGAAAATTTCAAAAAAGTTTTTACAATTGTCGTTTTGCTTTTTTTGTATAGATTTTGAGGAACTAATGTCTATAAAGTTCAGTATATTTTTTAAATCGGCTTCGACGTCCCGGGTGAATGTGGCCAACGGAATTATAAGGTCTCGGAGTGTCTACGGAATACGGAAAGAAGTCCAATAGCCTCGTCGCACGAGTTCATATCTCGCAAAAAATTATCGACTGTGCATTATTGAATCGATATTAAAGCGACCGCGGTCTCATTGCAGTTTGGCAATTCGGGTGGGCCTCTGGTAAATTTGAGTGGCGAGGCAATCGGCATTAACGCGATGAAGGTCACCGCGGGAATATCGTTCGCGATACCCATCGACTACGCGAAAGAATTCCTCAAGAAATCGGAACTGCGACGCAAGAGTAAAGGTACGCGAAAGAGAGTGAGAAAAAGTACGACCTGTTCTCGTCGCTACGGAAATTCTCCCTTCCTGCTCACCTGAACCCCCCCCCCCCCCCCCCCCCCCCCGGAGCCACCGCCATTTTGCACGTAGCTGGAAAGTAACGTTCCCCCGTGTTGCAAAAATAGCTAAGACCAATTTTGACTTTCGAAACATGTTCGGTGGGTCCTTTGAGGGTAAAACTAAAACGGCTCGGCTGTGTTGGCCTTCAGCCGTCATCTGGGTATTCAGTTTTTGCTAAATATCTTCGAAAAGGTTAATCCTACGATAAAGACGGTCAAAACCATTTTTTTCGATAAGAAAATTTCCTACCATTTGTACTCCCAAACATCTTCGGGGTCGTCCATTAATCACGTGAGGTTTTTAGGCCACTTTTTGAGCCCCCCTCCCCCGTGGTGATCTGTGGTGAGGTTTCCAGACCCCCATCCCCGCCCACATCACGTGTATTTTTTTGTTAAGAAATGTCCGACACAAGCGATATGGATTACGGTATTTGATTGTCAAAAACGAAATAATATATATTGTCAGTATATTTAAAGGGCGATATACACCTAGGAGCCGGAAAAAGGTCATTTTTGTGAATTTTTTCAAGGGAAACTATTTGAAATTTCGGATTGGGGTTTTTAATTATCTAAAAGTATATACATTCAAAAATATGTTTAATTTTCTTTATTTAAAAATATCAAAAATATACAAGGATATTGTATGATCCTTGGAGCGTCGTAAAAAAATCGGCGTATACGGTACCCACTGGCGTTTCTTCAAAAATCATCTGAAAAAAAAAAATCAAAAAGATTATCAAATTAGATACTATAATCTAGTACTTGTCATAGCCGATTTTGAAAATATCGATCTATGACAAAATGGCAGACGTTTGAACATAAATAGTGATTTTTGGGCCAAAAATTAGTTATTATTTTGCCTATAAAACAAAAACTAAGTAACGGAAAAAAAATCCTATGACAAGTACCAGATAATGGTGTATAGAATAACCACAAAAAACCTCAAGGCAATCGGTTCATTGGTTTTCGAGAAATTTTGGGTACCGGTTTGAAAAACGGGGTTTTGAGAAAAACGCGTTCGAAAATTTGGGAATGAATAAATCATCAAATTTGTCAACTGACATGGAATCATCGATACCAGGCTCATAGTGTAGGCCTCCTACGGTCGACGGAATGTTCATAGCTTCTAAATCCTCGACCTCGACCATCTAGGTGTATATCTCCTGTTAAATGGCATTGTCCTAGGACCATGGGTTTATTTGCGTGTTTTCTACAGTAACAAGTGGACAAGCCTTTTGTGGATCAGATGTAGGCACTTCACTTTAAGTAGGTGGCCAGTCGAAATTAAATAGAACTAAAAACTGTTGTTTAGGTTACTTTTTAGGCATAAACAGGAGATTGAAACCTTCTATCCCCTACTGTGTATACAAATGCTGCGCTTCTCGACCGCTTTTTTTTAGTTCTACCTCTCCCCATGGCGCTAGCAGTTATCTTACAATATTCTTATTGCGCAGGCGCGAGGCCCACACGGCGTACATAGCGACCATATATATACACAGTCCCTGCGCACGCATCAGGTTGTAAGAGTATAACTAGCGCTGCGAGTGGCAGAGTCCGACACTAAGAATGCGGTCATTTTGGGTAGAAAAAAATTAAAAGGTGCCAGCCCTCTGGGCACAACTTGCCTGTTCAATAGCTCACAGCGGATGCTCTCTGGTTCACGCAGTTACACAAAAAAATAGACGTGATATGTCACAACACCTCCCCCCCCCCCCCCAGCGCGATCAATCCTGATGTTATCTAAACCCCCCTCCCCCTATTTGAGCCTCACGTGATTAATGGACGGTCCTTTTTTTTAGAATCAATATTTTTCGAGTTACAGGGTGTTAAAGTTACTTTTCTTTCTTTCGAAAATATCTCCTCAACAATTCATCACACACTGAAAATAATTATTATCAATCTTTTAGATCGCAAAATTCTTCACAATTTCGACATCAAACTTTTTTCACGTAGGATGAATAGATTGAGGCCTATAGTGCATTAAACTTCACCATAGGCCAACAGCGAGAGACTTTTGTGCTGCAAAATCTTACGGATCCGATTTTTCTTTTGAAACTTGGTCAGGAGTGTAAACCCGAATTGTGACTATGGGGGAAGGTGTGCACGCGTCGTCGTCTTGGAATGAATTTTTCTTTAAATATCTTCCGAACGCAAAAAATCTCCATCTCCCTTCCCCTCCTGATTGAAAAAAAAAACAGAAATATTCAACTGCATAATCCCAAACGCAGGCTCAGTTCTCGTAGGTATGGAGAACTCGATGGACTCCGTTCGTCGTCGTTACATGGGCATCACGATGCTCACTCTCACGCCGGACATACTGTTCGAGCTGCAGCAGCGAAACAGCAATATCCCGAGCTCTGTGAGACACGGAGTCCTCGTCTGGAAAGTGATGATCGGATCGCCCGCGCACGTGTGAGTATCCGCGACAAAAAAAAAAACACTAAAAAAAATGACGTTGAAGTTTGCATCGTCGCAACGCAAAGATTTCATTTTTAATTCCTTTTTCCTTATTGTCGAAAGGCCGTTTTTTTTTTTACAAATTACGGTCGTAGATTTTTGATAAGAATACGTAAAAACGTTCGAGTGATTTTCGCAGTCTAAATCGGCCAACTTCTGAGCACCTAAAAAGAATTGACTTCCGTTGCATTCCAACGATGCAAACTTCAACGACGTTAAGGGGCCAGTCCACTTTGGAGCGACGAAAAAAGGCTATTTTCGCGATTTTTTGTTGCGGATTTTATAAAAGATATGAATATAAAAGTTGTTGGGCTTGATAAATAAAGTCGTGAAATACATACAAAAAAGAATTTAATTAATTTTTATTCATTTTTAAGTACAAAAACTATAGTTTAACTTAACGTCTCAAAAATAGGTGGGCTAGGTAGCTCCATCACAACTCGGCAACGGCTTGTCTGAAGAAACAACTCAAAGTCCATTAGATTCAGTATGACACCAGCTACAAAATGACCGTCGGATATAAAGTTTTATCAAAAAATAAAAAAAATGGCAGATGAAAAACGAGAAAAGTAAAAAAAAACGCGTTTTTTTTCGCAGTCTTTCGCAACAACAAAAAAGAGTAAAAATCAAAGTTTTAAAACCATCGAGGGTTCTCTTGTTGCGAATCATGTTTACAATGTGTGGTTCGAATTTCAAGAGAATCGGTTTATTAGTTTTAGAGATACGATGGAGCTAGATTTTGAAAACGTTGTTTCGAGAAAAACGCTTTTGAAGTTTATACCATGAAAAACTCTTACCTAATTGTGCAGGAATTGCCGATATAGGGATTCCTGCAACTTTTTTGTTACAATATTTCTGAATGTATGTACTTTCGAAAACAGTAAAAAAAAATCGATTTTTTGAGATTTTTAATGTGGACTGGCCCCTTAAAGGAAAATAAATATGACATTGTATGGCGTTTAAGTTTGTATCGTTGGAATGCAACAGAAGTTTTTTAAAACTTTCTTGAACTTCTTCATTTTCATTATAATCCATTTGATTGTTCATTGGTTGGGATCGTCGATCTCTACTAAATATAGGAAAAATCATTTGCGTGATTTCCATACCTTAAGGGGTCTTCTAAAAGAAGGCTTTTTTCATGCATTTTTTGATAGGTTTATATTATAGATATTGATATAAAAGTTGTTACACTTCATAAATACACTTTCGAAATACATTTAAAAAATTCTCATGTATTTATGTAACCCAAACAAACTTTAAACGCGTTTTTCTCGAAACGACGCTTTTCGACGGCTTGTTGATGAAATCTTCGAAACTACTGAACCGATCCTTATGAAATTTTAACCACATATTCTTTACAACAATAGGTATAGCGCATGTCAGGGATTTTTTCAAATTTTGATAATTACTATTTTTTTTTGCCAAAAACGCTGAAAAAAACACGTTTTTTTTCGAAAAATGTCCGCTATTTTGTTATTTTTGCATGTATCAAAAATCGTATGATATGCGCTATAGCCATTAACATACTGAATCAAACCATTTGATTTTTTTGTTTCGGATGATCCATCTCCGAGATTTCATCAACAGCGCAGCCCTACAATTTTTTTTGACTTTTTTTTAACTATCATTTTCGTCTACAAATAGTGTCTAAAATAAACTAAAAAATTTCTTCAATGTATTTCGATCGTGTATTTATTAAGTGTAACAACTTTTATATCAATATCTATAATATAAACCTATCAAAAAAATTCACGAACATAGCCTTTTTTTAGCGTCTAAAGTGAGAAGACCCCTAGGGGTCAGGCCACTCTAGAAGCCGAAAAAATATCCTTTTTGGCTTTTTTTTCCAGAAAAACTACAAAATAAATCGAGATTACAAAAGGGTGTTTATCATACATATCAGAGACTGTATACAATAATTTTTTTGAAGCTATGAATTTCAAAATGGCGGCTGTGCAGCGTTTATCTCAAAACTGCATTTTTTAAGTTAGCCGGAAACATAACTCAGACAATTTTCAACCGATTCACTTGAAATATTGAATACATCTTGAAAAATACATTGTCTATGGAAGTACGTAAGATTTTTTTTTTATATTGCATAGTTCATTTGTCATTAACGATTATCTGACGATTTTTTGGGCAAAATTTTCACTTTTCAAAAATTTGTTTTTTGAAAAGTTTTTTGAAAAGTTTTTCTGAAAAAAAGTCCCTAAAAAGCCAATTTTTTCGGCTTCTAAAGTAGCCTAAGTCAGCAACGGAAAATGTGCGCAATTGAAGAAAAGTTAGCTTTCGTTGTCTTCAAACGATGCAAACTTCAACATCATTGACATTGCAAGGTTCCGTCGAATAGGATCGCTAGTAATTCTTATACTTTGTCAACCGATCTCGTGGAATTTCCAAAGATTCGCCATATTGTAAAAATTGTCCAACGTTGTGATTTTTCAGAGGGGGTTTGCAAGCAGGTGACATAGTGACTCACGTGAACAACGAGCCTGTCATAGCAGCCACAAGCATTTACAAAGTACTCGAAAAGCCTGGCACCCTGGATCTGACTGTCTTGAGAAACGGCGCAGTATTGCACGTTAAGATCGAACCGGAAGACGTCTAGGGCACGAGGGACACATAGCGTATGATGCATTTGTGAATATCTCATAATTGGAAGCATCGTATGGGTATATTCACAGACACACTGGCGATGGTACTGAACAATCGGCCGCCTACTTAATTTTGTCTAGTCTAGTGAATATATGTATATGGACCTCTCGAAATAAACGTTATCATTTGGCTCTTCGGACAATTAGGAATAAGAAAAAATTCATACTAACTTCGAGCCGTCTGACTCTAGTCCAAGTGGTGGTGCTGGTTAATTATTTTGCCCCGTTCGATGTTAACCCTCAATCCGTGAAGGTATTTGAGGCACCTTAATCCCGTGAACCTGGGCCGTTTTCATTTTTGCACTACCAAACCAACAATTGTCAATGAAAAAAACCTGAAAAAATTCATGGTCAATCTTTAGGCTGTACTTTTCGAGGGAAAATAGCATTTTTTCTCTTATTTTTAATATTTGTTTTCATTAAATATTAAGCAACCTGCAAAGAAAATGATTTTGGGCAGATTTTCGGGTAATACGGAAATGGCCACGATGGCGAAGTTTGCATCGTTGTAATGCAACCGAAATTAATTCTTTTGAATTTATCAAAAAAATTGTTCACCGGTCCGTGCTATGGAAGTCACTTGTACGTGTTTACGTGTTCTTGTTAGATACTTAATGACCTTCATTTGCAAAATAAAAGGTTTCGGACGATAATGGAAATAAACGAAAAAAAATCGTTGCATTCGAACGCTGCAAACTTCAACGTCCAAGCCGCCCTTTACGTTGCATCTGAATAACTCAACGACTCATCAATATTTCGCAAATCCGCTTGCCGATTCTCAAAGTTGCCTTTACAGCTTCACCAAGTTAATTTGAAATCTCGATATCATCTCTACTCAATTTTCAGTGCCTAAAAAAACGTCATTTTACTCTCGACAGCTATACATGCATTGTGGAATATCTGTAATTACCGTAAAAATAACTTTAATGCGGAGTTTTTCAAAGCTGCAAGCTTTAAAAATCTTCGACCAGATTTACGAAATGATGCGTTGTTGAGTAATTATAGTAATAAGCTAATCCCTTGTGCTAATCAAGTGAGGAAAATGTACTCCAGGTAGGGAGTTCATTACGGCATAACTTTTTTTACACCTCATTATAAAGGTTGAAGGGACAAGAGTTAAAAATACTTTTTTTCGGCACACTCTAGTGTCTCTAGAGTGCCCTCTAGTGTCTAGTGCCCCTAAGAAAAAACCTAAATAAAAAAAAAAAACGGCTACGCATAACGATAGCTACATTTGTATAGATATCGATAAATCGTTGACTTTTAATTTACAGATAACCTTTCATAAAGATATCGATGGGACAATGAAGAGAATTTTTTTTTGTTCGTCGTCAAATCAAGGCATATATCTCGGTTAATTTTCAAGATTTTGTCATAAAAATTGGTATAAAACTAGATGATCATATACTTCATAAAATGAGTATAAGCCCGATCCTTTCATAATTAGTTATGTCTATGAAAAAAATCGCAATTATTGACGACAAAGCACCCGTTACGTAACGCAAGAGGTTCTGTTACGTAACGCAAGATGGTTCTGGCCAAGCGTTACGGTCCCGTTACGTGGGGGAGGGGGTAAAAAATTGGGAAATTTTGCGTCACGTAATTTGTGTACGCCCCATGAGACACTGCAATCAGAATATTATTTCCCCCGAATATTTATGACAGAAAAAATCAAGCTGAGCGTTAAAAAAAAACTTAATTTCCTTGTACAATTTTCGAGGACCCTTGTCTTCCCTTAACGACCACAGCGATCATTTTCAAACTCAAGAAATTCCTGTCTAATACTCTCGACCATGACACACACATATACATGCATACCGTCTGCAATTGTGCGGCTGACCGCAAGAAGACAATTCCAGGATTCATTTCGCGTGAGCAGACTATGCGCTTTGTGTATTCTCCATACGTAATATTGCGCTTTTGTAATGCGGAATATTGTGATTCTATATTGTGATTCACGTGGATACGACCATTATATCGTAATCGTATTAAGGACGAGAATATATATATATACATATGCACGGAGCTGTCTCGTTCATTGATACGAATAATACGGAATGATAAATGGTAAGGTGATTTTTCAACATGATAAAAGCCCGTGCAGGCACATTACCCGCCTCCCTGAATGTCCCCACGTGTACGCGTATAAACCCCGTTCCTTCCTCTCGACAACTTGTTCGCGGGGCGTGTATCATATCGTTGGAAAATAAATCGACCACCCACACTCGTTCGCATACGAGTCATCGATTACAAGCGCGAGTAGTAGAAATCGCGAGGAAAGAATTCTGCTCCTCGTCGACTGGGCAAGTATAAGACGGGGGAGGACTGTATATACTATAATAATATATATGTGTGTGTGTGTATGTATATTTATACACATAAAATGTCGTCGTGGGCTTGAACTTGTCCTTAATGAAGGTGTCAGCGTGTCGGAGTCCGAGAGTCCGCGCGCCGGGTCTCGCATTTACGTGAAGAAACATTCGAGGAAAGGGAGCTGGAGGTAGAGTTAAATTCACATTAAAAACGCTGTAAAAGTGATTTTTTTTTAATTCTGCCTTTGGTACAACGAGGGATTGGTTGAGGTTTCAAGGTATACGGTCTCTTGGGGTATCAATTTCAAGGTACACCTCTCGAGGCTGGGGAATTAGTGTATGAAGCTATATTATTATGTAATTTATAAACACTTGTTGATAAAAATATATATGAGGTATTCCACGTGAATCACGTGGACTTTTCCCTCACCCCCGCCAATTCGATTTATTTATTTTTAATCCCATTCCATTGACTCTAAAATACACCCTGAATTTTTTTACATTTTTCGAAACAACCCTAAGTCAAAAAAATGTTTTTCTCCGAAAAAACGCCCCGATTTGAAAAAATGATAAAAATCCCAAAAATGCGTGATTATATGTAAAAAATTTCAAGCTATCACCCGCAGTGGAAGTATGATTTTTCCTGTGCTTTCTGAGCGATTAACGTTTTAAAAAATCTGAAAAATGCGAGAACCGCTTACTTCGGGCGGATACTTAAATATTTTGATACCCACAATGAATTTTTTTGACCATTTGGTTATTCAACAATGGTCGAAAAAATGCTTGAATTTTTCAGATTTTTTTTTAACGTAAATAGCTCAGAAAGCACAGAAAAAAGTCATAGGTCCACTGCGGGTGATAGCTTGAAAATTTTTACATATAATCACGCATTTTTGGGATTTTTTTTCAGATTTTTAAGTCGGGGCGTTTTTATTTCGGAGAAAATTTTTTTTTTATAAGGGTGGTTGCGAAAAATGTAAAAAAATTCAGGGTGTCTTTTAGAGTCAATGGAATCAGATTTAAAAAATAAATCGAATTAGCGGGAGTCAGGGAAAAAGTCCACCCGATTCACGTGGAATACCTCATATACATCCTAAATGTCGAGTTAAATCAGCCGTAAGTGACATTACATGTAGATCGAACTCCAAAACTTCAAAAATTTGTTGTTTTCAATTATTTTTTGTTTAAAGGAGAGATTTCTTTGCCATTTTTGAGACTCGGGGTATGTTTCGTTACTAGTTTTGGCTGTTACATGGTATTTTTTCTAAATCTTTCAAAATGGCGGAGTTATGGCACGGTTTTCTAAACGGGTTGCCGCGGTTGTTGTCAGACGGCATGACACGTGGCGTCACTTTTTTCTTTCATTAACGCTCATACGCAGAATATGATCGAAGAAAAAGTAAAAAATGATGAAAACTGATATAATGGTACACTTTGCAATCAAAGATTGAATTTTC
>OY723385.1:51571759-51601759 GCA_963210295.1 Ophion ellenae
CGAGTTATTTGCGAGCTGTGTTTTTGTCTTACCATTCTCCCTCTCTCATTCTCTATTTTCCTCCTCCTCCTCATTCCCAACGAGAAAAGATACGCGGAATGCTCGTACGAAGCTAACCAGAAAATTCAGGGAACGTGTAGAGAAGATCGCGCGTAGCCGAGAGAGGACTATATTATAGTTTGCGGCCGGCCAGCGCGGGCGGAATAGTACCGCCCGTTCTTTCGCGGTAAAAGATGTACGCTCTCCAACTGGAGAGATTCCGTAATATAAGTTACAAGCAGGCAATATTATACGTAAACTTCGGGTGTGGTCTCTCTCTCTCTCTCCCTCGGTTCCTCTCTTTCTCTCCAGTGCCGCGCGAGTATGGAGAATATTTCATTCCCCCGCTACGTATAGTATCGCACTGGTTGCTTGTTTACGACACAAGCGACCTCCGCAAATATGTGGCGCGAAACTCCTCTTCTCTTCCCCACCCCCCTTCGTCCCCGCTCTAATAAGGTATACGCGTGGGTGTGTCTTTTGCAGGTTCTTCCCGAGCTTTTACTGCCCGTGCGCGCACTGCTCGAATGTTCCTTGTGTATCGTCATATCGCGAGAATTCTCGACGAGCATGCAGCGCGACGCGCGGCCAACGAGTCTAATATGATACTCATCTGTATTCACTGCGCATGCGTAGTATGGGCAAAAGGGAATTTTCAATAAGATCGCGAAACGGTGTACTCTTTGCAATTGGTTACATCTCGATCCTATAATCATTTCTGATAAATCGATGAAATCGAATAAAATTCAGCGCTTGTTATTGCCTTATGAATTTGCAGTCGCGAGTTTATGGACTTTTCGCATAAATGTATGTGCGCACGCGTGTGTGTGTTTACATGTCGATTCTCGATCCTGTGGTATTATCTCGTGAGCTTTGCGTATACACGGCGTGCGGGTATACGCGAGCTTGTTTTCCTGGCTACGAATAATGGGCGAACCTTCGTTGGCAATAGCAGCTTGTTGGCGCAAAGAGCCAGTTCGATATCGACACGGGACGTCGATCACTAGGCGCTGTTATTCTAACCTATAACTTATCGTCCGCGGATTTAGTCGGGCGTCACATATTTTGAAGTAGTACGAGCACGTATTCGATCATCAGATCGCTGTTGAATAGCCTGTTTGCTATGGATAACGCGTGCAAGAAAGCGTGCCTTTGAAACACACGGCTACCGCCTATTTGGGCTGAATAATTACCGACTCACACCGAGTTGAAGTTTTTGAAAATATCGTTTTTTGGTTTTCGAGCGATTTTCAAAATATAACATTTCGAAAATATCGACTTTTGCTTTTTAACGGATTCTCACAATATAACATTTCGAAAATATTCTCTGAAAATTTCAAGTTGATCCCTTGAAAATTAAGAAAGTTATGGGCGTTTATGAATACGTTCCGCCTAACCGGCGTTTATTTCAAAACTACACTTCCAAAGGCGGTGACCACGATAACTCTAAAATCACTGTACCAATCAAATTCAAGTTTTACAAGCTTCTTTTACTTCTCAACAAGCAGTGCTTGAACGAAGGGTTTTGTTTTTTGATGCATAGTTTTTTTTATCAACGAAAATAAAGCGTTTTTTTTTACCTAAAACCGATATTTACCATTTGAACCGCGGCCATTTTTTCACAAATGCATATTTTATCAACCCTTCGACTGCACACTGGGTCATTTTGACCCCATTATTCTTTTCTTCAACTGATTGTATAGCAAACCGGGGTTATCTACTCGGCCGCAGTGCGGCGCTCGAATGTTCCCCCCCTCCTACTCTCTAGGTGGACACTCGGCGCTCATCCTTCAGCCTGCCCGTGTACTGAGGACAGCTGTCGAAAAAGTACCTGCACGGAGAAAACAGGGGCCTTGAAGTTTAGAATTGATACTATGCTTCTAAGAAAAATATCATTGAATATAAAAAAGTATTGAATGGAAGATAAAAATTGTAATTATGGTATAGTAATAATGAAGAAATTTAAATTTTAACCTACGATATGGCACGTAAACTGATACAAATAATACATTTTATAGTATTCGGCATATTGTGATTTTTTGTAGTATTCAAAAATATTTCGCCCACGTGATTGGAACAATTAGTTTCCAGTGTTCTACAAAAAGTACGGTATAAAGAGTCATATTTTACTAATAACTTCGTAATATTTTTCGCTTTACGCTGAAGATTTATGCTATGCGTATAGTGAAATCTAAACATACACGAAGATTCATGCTATACGTATAGTAAAATTCATATGAAAATATAGTAAAATCCATATAAATATCCTATGCGAGAATAGTTTCGAATGTAATATGCACGGATTATTTTTACTATACAGCATATAGGACTCGCGCCTATGCGAGGATAGTTTCAAATGTAATATGCACGCATCATTTTTACTATACGGTGTGAGTATCATTTTTACACTTCCATAACGACAAGTCTTAGTATTCCGAACTGGCAGTAAACTGCTATACATTTCTAGCACTGAATATTAGAATTCTGGCAATCAGTGTTAGAATTCGAGGCCGTATTTTTCTCCGTGTGTTCATGCAGTACGGTGAAAGAGAAATCATTTTTTTTTGGTGAAATTTAGTGGTTTATTAGTACATGTAAGTGAGTTCTGATAGAAAATGCTCACAGATATATTTTATTACGCGCTACTATAGTAAATTATGTATTTAGAATGCCGATCCTAAAACTAAAAGCAAGTGTCCGTTATGCAGGAGGGCTATGTGCAACGAGCACGGAATGTACTTATGCGTCGATTGCGGTAAATGTGAATAGTAATAAGTCATTGAAGTAAAAAAATGCGGAAAATATACGTATTCAACAATTAATCTGCCGAAGGAGTTGATTTTTTTCATTTTTCACTATCCCGAAAATGCTCAAATTCAAACCTCTGAATAAATATAATTTTCGGAAAGACGGTCGACGCAGTCTTTTTTCGTATCTACAAACCTTCCTCTTTCAAAACCTCAGAGGACTTTTTTTATATTTAAAACAAAATTATGATAATTTTCGTGCAAGTACGTATTTTTCAACGTCTCTCCCACTTTGAACGAATGCTTGGGCACTTGATTTTTGTTTTTCTTAAAAAATAAATTTTGGGCCATAAAACAAGGATCATTGACTACAAAAAACGTCTGGAGTCCGATTGACCCCATATGCAGTCAGAGGTTCGTGGCGTAAGTGTGCAATCGAGTGGTTAAATATTTCGTCCAAGCACTAGATAGTTTTATGTAAGCACTAAATGCGTTTGATTTTTTAATTCCGGATGAGTTGTTTTTCAAACAGCGGTCTGCACAATCCATTGCATCGACTACATTTAACCCTAGAACTACAAACCCATTTTTTCTACCTTTAAACTACAAACCGGGGTAAATATTTACCCCAAAAGCACTGCGACGAGCTGGATATCATACAGCGACGATTTTATAAAAACCTACTGGCAATACCGCATTGCACTCCAGGCTACCTACTTAGATTAGAAACAGGGAGCTCTCCAATCACACCGTTAATACTGAAAAGGACCCTAATGTTCTTAATAAAGTTACTCGAAATGCCTCCGCAGCCCTTCCCAAGAATCTGCCTAGATCAGCTAGTTAGTCTACACAGCTCAGACAAAAATGTTTTAAAATACAACTGGTACTCATGCGTACGAGAGCTATTGTGCAAGGCGGATTCAGCGCATATTTTAGAAACTGTAACGCCCGCTGGGATTAGGAGCCACATGAACTCAATCCTAGAAAACACAATACAAAAACAATTTCATTCGGATGTAATCAGAGCCTTGCGATCGTCATATACCCCTTTCTGCAAGCAGATAAAGCAACTCAACGAACTAAAATGCGAAAATTATCTCAGATCTAATATGCCGCTCCCGTGGATAAGACTAATTGCACAAAGTCGACTCGCTGGCTTAAATCAAACAATATTTAGATATAAAAAGTACAATAATAAACTAGATCACGGTCAAATATGCCCAACCTGTAACAGGCAAGACCCGGATACGTTTGAACACATGCTGCTAGAATGTCCAATATATGAACCGCTTCGAAGCCAATATCTCGAGCCAGAGCAATTTCCTATTATGCTAGAATGTACACACAACGAAAAGGCACAAAAATTGGCATACTATATACTGGCGTCCTGCAAACTAAGAGCCTTCTTGTTAACTTAGGCAATTAATGTAAGCAATGTCCCTCAGTACAGCTATTATGATAAGCGTTAATATTAAGTCACCGTATACGCATGAAGACGTATTGAACACCATGTCCCCTTTGTAATAGGTGTACACACCTCTGAACAAATAAAATAATAATAATAATAATAATATTTACCTCACGCGTTTCTTGTTCGTAAAATCGTTCTGAAAGCAGTGATGAGACTCGTAAGTACACGAATCTCTTCGTTTTTTTATGCAGAAGCGAATGGTGAAAAGCAAATTCAATTTCATTAAAGTTCAGTCGGTGAAAGATTGATTTAAATACCTGATAGTGCTAAAAACGGCCAAAACGTCATTTTGCAAACAAAAATTCATATCTGTTGTTCTCATCAACCGATTTTCAAATTTCAAACGCGGTTGTAAAGAAGTGTCCTCTTTACAACCGCGATCACACTGCTAGAAAAAAAATATCATCACGATCTTTTTGCCAAAAAAGTATATTTATTTGGGACTCCGAAAATGAAAAAAAATTGGGGAGCTGATATATGGAAAAAATCAATAAAAAAGTCATGAAATGTTGGTTTCAAAGAATATTTGTTTGGTTTCTGCTATGCGAAATATGAAAAAAGAGAAATTTGATACTTGCAAATATTAAAAAATAAAGTTATTATGATCCTCTGGCAGTCTCGGATTGCATCAAAGTTTTCGTTAGTGCATCGACGCTCCTCAATTTATACGTTACCGCCATTATCTGCCACAAAAAGAAATACGTATTAATTTTTTTCGCTTCCCCCATGTATGGGTACATAAAATACGAAAATCATCGCCGAAAATGATATATCCAATGCTTTACCATCAAATAACCTGATAATACGTGAAATAAATGTGTATCAGCAAGAAACAGAAAATCAACTTACCTACACAAAACACTAACGGGAGCTACAAACCAGGGTAGATATCAACCCCACACGCGCTTCACGTCTTCACTCCGTCGCAGTAAACAAAGAACTGAGTGCGCTCCCGATCTGACTACTGTTAGAGCCTTGAACTGAATTATGGTGCAGGTCCAGTGTCGATATTTTCCCTGATTAACTCAGGAGCGTAGTTCAAAGTTCGCCTGGGGTAGATATCTACCCCGGTTTGTAGTTCTAGGGTTAAGAATATTTTCCAATACAAAAAATTCAAAAGATAACACCATACTTTGTCAGTAAAATTAAATTGCAAACCTGCACACGTGTGACCAGAAAAATGCACGAAAATACCTTTTTCCCCGGCCACGAGCTGGGTGAAACCCGTTAAAGCGAAGTAGAAGATTTACCACGTGACATAAGAGTGCGAGAGAGACAGCTGAAATCTTCGAACAGAGATTTTTCAAAGACGACTAATATTTAGGGCAAAAGAAAATCGTCAAGATCTGCACCAGGAAACTCTTCAGAGCCTAATGCTTTTTTTTTCTAAAAAACTTCACCATCAAAAAGTCAGCCAGTCGTACGATAGAAAATGTTATGAGCTATGGTCGGTCCGAATTGGAAGCGCATCGGACGAATAGTTTTTGAGATACGACTTACACCGTTTTATATAACACACTTTCCAGAAAACCGCAAAAAGGGCTTATTTCAGCGAGGCGGTTCGCCGTTCACCGTTGCTGATTAAATAATTTTTTTCTCTATTAATTAAAGCTTTTTTTGCACAAGTAAGGTAACATTTCGACAGCTAAAAGTTCCATATGTGTAATGAAATTTTTATAAATAAGTAAATGCATGCAGGTGAATGAGAAATAATCAAAATACAAGATAGTGTTCAATAATTGGGTCATTTACCTTATATGAGTGCGATCGAGATAGCTGAATTTTTCGGACAAAGATTTCTCACGGATTGATGATGTTTACGGAAAAAAAATAGTCAAGCTCTGCTCATACGGATTCTCCAGCGCTGGACATGTTGTTTTTCGCAAACAACTTAACCATCTATGGGAAAGTTGTGTCAAAAAAATTGTGCGGTTGCGTTGACCTTGTACACACTCTCAACATTCGTCGGTACCTTGTGTTCGTCGACCCTCGCGACCTCACGCCTCAAGTAACCCCGGTCTCCCTCAAACGCGATTGTAAACTTTGCGAACAAACGGATTTGTTTTCGAGTTGGTTGTTTTTTTTTCCAAATGTATATGTGTATAGCCTGGTCGTGTCTACCTCGTAGAAGGTTTCCTTAAGCACCTCGCTTTATCTCGGCGTCGGGAAGTCCGCTCGTGCTTCTATACCTACATTTTCGCATCCCCACATTCCCATCGACGTGCTCTCATCTCGCAGCCTTTTTCTCTCCCTCCCTCCCTACCTCTCTCTCTCTCTCTCTCTCTCTCTATGTGTCTCTCTCCTCTTTACCTCGGCAGGCAGCGAGATGGAAAAGTGACTTGAGTATTCGCGCCTACGGTGTTAGGACGAATCCCACACTCGATTTACTCATACATCTAAATATATGTATCCGTGATATCTGCCCGTGCACTCTGAGGAAAAAATGTCCATATTGCCCCTATATGAGTATCTACAGGGTGGCCCGAAAAGTGACGTCGAGAAGGAAAATTTAGATGCTTTATCAATACCTATCCGAATCATGACGTTGAACTTTGCATCGTTTGAATGCAACGATTTTTTTTATATCTTCATTTTTATTATCGTCCAAAACTTTTCATTTCGCAAATGAAGGTTGTAAATCTCTAATTAGAATACGTAAACACGATTTTCGTAGCCTGAATCGATGAAACATTTTTTGGTAAGTAAAAAGAATTTTTTTCCCTTGCGTGACATCGATGTTCAATATCATTCCGAATCATCACCATGTGCACTACCGGTAAACAAAATTTGGACACATCAGATAATTGGAAAACTTTCGATCACTTTGGATAATTGCAAAATTATATTAGAATAATATATTTCATTATATAGAGCTATATAGTATCTTTGTAAATTAATAAATGACATGAATTACATTATTCCAACAGTATTTGGCAATTATCCAGTAATCGAAAGTTTTGCAATTATCTGAAGTGTCCGAAAAATTTTGACCGGTAGTGTATGTTCTATGATCTTTCTTAGTTTTCGAGAAAAAAGCGTCTTTTTAACTTTTCTCTTTCGTGTACACTGCGCCCTCTCAAATCGCCCCACACATGCAACAGCCTCCCCACCCCACTATGTGCCGAATGTCGATCGGTGTAGCGCATGGTGGGAGAAGCGCCAGGCCCTAGCGTGAGGCTCGCAGCACATTAAGGGGCTATACCAGTGTGGCACTTTTAAAACATCGATTTTTATTGCTCTTTTCGACAGTTTATACTTTCAAGAATATCATTATCATTTACATCATTTATATCAATATCATTTTATCTTCCAAAAATCGATAGTTAAATATTTACCCGCGTTTTTCTCGAAATGAGATTTTTCAAATTTGCTGACATTGTAACTCAAAGAGAAATTATCCGATTGACTTGAAATTTAAACTGAGTACTCTTGAATATATTTACTCTACAATGACGTAGGATATTTTTGATTGGATCAAAATAGACGATTTGGCATTGAAAAAAACGACCATTTTATAGGCAAGAAAACAGACTTTTTTTTCATAGCTACGCCATTTTGTTAGATTTTGATATTTTTCGAAAATCCTACGTCATTGTACAGGAAATACCTTCCAGTTTGACGACATTTTTTCCTTTTTCGATTTCAGCTACTCAATCGGCCGGAATCATGTCAGCAGTGGAGGAACTTTTTTTTTGGCGCCTCCGAAGGCAGCGCATAAGTCGCTTGGATCTCAACATTTTTATATGAAAAAATTATGTAATATAGGTCAAATATAGCCAAATGTATTCTAAATTTTCCAAAACATTTAATTGAGTACTGTTCTTCCAAAAAAATCCCGAAAATCACCCAAATTTTAAGCGTTCCATTGGTATAGCCCCTCAAGAGAGGGCTTTGAGGGTCCTGCAATCAGCTACCCTAACTGCGCAGAATCAGCTTAAGGGGTTACCCCCACTTGCGATTTTGAAAAAATCGATTTTTTTTATTGCATTTTTTTTGAAGTATAAGTATCTGAGAATATGTCCTGAAAATTTCAAGTCGATCCGAACAAAATTGACTGAGATATGAGCGTTGAAAGAGAAGAATCCACGTTGAAAGAGCGTTGAAAGAGAAACTTTAAACGCGTTTTTCTCAAAATGGCATTTCTGAAGTCGGTGACCAAGATTACTCGAACACTAATGAACCGATCTTCTTGAAAGTTTGCAGGCTTATTTTATACATAAAAATGTAGTCTTTAATCGTTCAATTTTTTTTTTTCGAAAAAAATGGCCGTTTTATAGCCAAAAAACGGCCGTTTTTTTTCGTTAAAATCGAACCATTAACTTTGACTGTCCGCCATTTTATGAAAAATGAATATTTTTTAAATCCTTCGATTAAAGACTAGTTTATACTTATATTTGACTAAATCCATCCGCATTTTTTTCTCAGATGATCCACTCCGCCGCAATGTTGGTCACCGCAAACCGTGTATATAAAAACATTATTTCATTGACGGCCATTTGCCACTAAACAATGAAATATTTTTCAATAAAAAAATTACTGAAAGTTCTTCAAGATGTGTTCTTTAAGATGGTATATTGATCGATTAAAAAAGTTTTGTAGTTTTCTTTTAAAACATTCATGAATAGGCCTTTTTTTTGCGCTACAAGTGGGAGTAACGCCTTAAATGGATGGTGCGCAACCTCCATTTTTGCCAGTGCGACGCGGATCCGATCCCGCCGCTATGCTGATATGAGAGGTCGCAGTGTATGTAATTTCCTCGCGATTTTTCTTACCTCTGTATCGTTATGAAGTGCTCTGTTAAGCAACCAAAAGTGACCAACTGAACACTATAATGCAAATGCCTAAGATTTTCATCAGAAGATTAAAAAATAGGTTTGACAGGATCAGTCACTAGGGATCAGATGAGAAAAAATCCTTATTCTATTAGTGACTCTCAATTTATTCTAAAAACTTCTGAGAGGAAAGTACATACACCAAAGAGAACAATAAATAAGAACGTATGACACAGGAAAGCTCGGACAAAAATTTAAAAAGCCTTTTTTGTGGAAAACTACAAAAGATCGTAGAACATACATGAGGGTGATTCGGATAGATATTGATACGATGCATCCGGATTTACCTCTCGGACGTCACTTTTCGGGCCACCCTGTATATGGTGAATACTGATTTCGCGGACATTCGACTTCGAGGACCGTCCTCATAGTAGCCTATTGTCCCATACTCAATAATATATAACACCAATGTCTCGAAAAACACCTTTAGATAAACGTAAGCGTATTTGTATAAAGATCATTGCAAGGATCGGCATGATCCCAAAGTCAACGAATCGTTAAAAAAAAAATAAGGATCGTCCTCAAAACCCCCAGATGTGCTGATAGCCAATATTACATCGATATAACGGGTTCAAAGGACCCTGGGCTCACATATGTATATATACGTATACCCTGGGCTCACATATGTATATATACGACGCGAATAAACAACTGGCGTGAAATCGGCAATTCAACGTAGGATTTTCTGCATACGGATTGGATTGGCTCTGTCTGTTTGTCTGTCTCTGGTTCTCTCACTCTCGGCATTCTCTTTCTTATGCTCTTCCGCCTCTTTTTGCTTTCCACGGCTTCTTCCTCTGTAAGTCGCGGCGCACGCGGTGGCGCGACTAAAACCGATACCCTACCGATTGCGGATCGCCTACACGCTGACATCGCCCGTAGCAGCACCTTCGTGTCTCTATATCTCGTTACGGCTATCTTCCCAACCACGTGACCGGACAAGAGAGAAGAGAGAGAGAAAGAGAGAGAGAGACAGAGAGGGAGAGAGAGAGAGTGAGAGAGAGAGAGAGAGAGAGCGCGCGACGGAAATGCAAAGGATTCATTTGAGGATTCCATTCTCGCTGCTTCGCATAGTTCGCGTCTCCCAACTCGTAATAGTTATGCGCCAGTAGGGGATTACCGATAGATCTCGACTATGCGTCATCTGTCTCCAATCTCTCCAAGCTCTCATGGCTCTCATCGATCAACCGTTGCGTGTGATACACAGAGAAAAACAATTCCTTGGATCACTTGGATTGAAATGTTGAGATGAAACACTAATATCTTCGATCATTCCAAGTATTTGTTAGCTCGATAGAATGAGTGCTCGAGTGGAAATGTTCAGCCTATTTCGACCGCAGGACATTCCCCTACGAGATAAAGGAAGTAAAGTAGCTTCGAATTGAATGTAAAATGAACTCCTACTTAATGTCTTAAACGCCAATAAATTTCCCTTTTCTGCACTTCTAGGCGCTAAGTAGGATGTCGGTGTACCGTTCTTGAATGCCACACTTATACACGTAAACACATATACGCTAGTACGCATACAGACATATACGTACGTACATGCATGTAAAGGGTGTCTTAAATGACCTGGGATTTTAAATTGCGCGCCATTTTTTTGTGGTGGACATAGAGTACTAATCCTTGACAACTGGCATCAGAAAGTATTGTGGTTTAGTCATGGAGAATTACACGATCGAGCAACGCATAGAAATTGTTATTTGCTGCATTGTTACTGCATAGTTATTGCAGACGACGTTTCATGGTCGTGTTATCTCGGGCCGCGGCGATGTGAATTGGCCACTAAGATCGTGCGACTGACGCCATTGGACTTCATTCTTTGGGGTTTTTCGAAAGGAAAAGTGTATGCCAATGATCCACAGAGCATTCCGGAGCTCAAGGAAACAATTGGACGCACCGTTAATGAAATTAGTCCGCAATTATGCCTTAATGTCTTTAAAAATTAGGTCAAAAGAGTGAACGTTTTGAAATAGGGACGAGGCGATCATTTATCGGATATTGTGTTCCACACATAACCTCCATGCTTGTACCATATATTAAAATAAAAATATTCGTACTTTTCAAATAAATAATACGTTTTATTGATAAATTAAATGTCAGGTAATTTTGAGAGATATATATATATATATATATATATATATATATATATATATATATATATATACACACACACACACACGATATATCGATGGTGTACTCTTCATCACGTCTCATTATTATTAAATTAATTTTAAATTACAGCAGTGATCAAATTACCAGACGAGTTAAAAACTTATTTATAGATGGATTTTTTAATGAATACTGTAGTCATTTCGAATTTTCGAAATTTGCACTAAAAATAGTTTTTACCAATTATCGTTTGACCTTATAAATAGATTTAAAAAAGACATACTTATTGATTTGTGAATTTGGTCATTAAATAAATAAATATTTTTATTCGCGTGATCATATGTTTCGTCAAAAAGACACGTGCTCAGTAGGTTCAAACTCAATTGAAGAGAACCTAGAACTACTTCAACTGGGTCAGGTAGACATGTTGCGTTTTGTGCAGGAGATAAGACTTACCAGTAGCAAAGGAGAAGCAGAAAAGTTCATTTGGGTGACATTTTGAGGCTCATAGTAGGACTCCTAGCATTAGGTAGCCTCAAGTCAGGCTTAAACAAAGTCAAAGGTCTTTAAACTAGGCTGAAATGAACTCAAGAGCCTTCAATCTAGACTGAAATAGACTCAAACGCCTTTAGAACAGGCTAATACGGAGCCAAAGGCCTTCAAAATAGGCTAATATGGGGACAAAGGGCTCTAAAAACAACTGAAAACTTCAAGTTGGGTAGTTCTTAAAATAGCGCGTTCCATTTTTTAAATAAGTTGTTGGCACCCTCCAATTACGGATCTAGTCAGCTTGAGTTATTTTTCTACTCAGCGTACATCTTCCTAAGATGCGTGTTATTAGATCAGCTTAGGGGTTATACCACTGTGACACTTAAAAGTAAATCGATTTTTTTTGCCTTTTTCGACAGTTTATACTTTCAAGAATATGAGATGAGGTTTTTATACTTTCAAGATTTATACTTTCAAGAATTAGAAATGAGATTTTTCAAATTTGCTGACATTGTAACTCAAAGAGCAATTATTCGATTGACTTGAAATTTAAACTGAGTACTCTTGAATACATTTACTCTACAATGACGTACGATATTTTTGATTGGATGAAAATTGACGTTTTGGCATTGAAAAAAACGACCATTTTATAAGCAAGAAAACAGACTTTTTCATTGTACAGGAAATACCTCCTAGTTTAACGACATTTTTCCTTTTTCGGTTTCAGCTACTTAATCGACCGGAATCATGTCACCAGTGGAGGAACTTTTTTTTTTGCGCCTCCGAAGGCAACGCATAAGTCGCTTGGATCTCGATATTTTTCTATGAAAAAAATATGTTATATAGGTCGAATATAGCCAAATGAATTTTCCGATTCATTTAATTGAGTTCTTTTCTTCCAAAAAAATCCCGAAAATCACCCAAATGTTCAGCGTTCACACTGGTATAGCCCCTTATGATGTTTTCTTTCCCAGCGTACATGTTCCTAAGATCCATGTTCAGATCCGAACATACTTTTGAGTTCATAGGTGTGGTTAGGTTGTAAGGACACCTATCTTGCCCTGTCATATTTAGGCCTTCCCTAGTAGGTATCTGCATTAGGCACTCAGATTTTCCGGCCGTTTCCGGACCCTATTGAGTCCGAAAACGAAAACTGTTGTGCCCGCTCTTTTCGCACTGTCTTCAATATGAATCCGGTGTATATTCGGATGGCGCTCCAATTATTGAGGTGCATTCCAAACCATTCGGAAAAGTAAATGCCGGCTGGCGGACTGACCCCGGTGGGCAATCTTCCCAATGTTAGTCCACAGCTCAACCGACTGGGCCACTGCTCCCTCTTCACCATTGAGGTATGTTCACGAACGAATTCTCGTCGTTGCAATAACAGTGCAGTGCGGTAGTTTACTCGCTGTGCAGGCCTTTCCGTCCATTGCAAACTCTCGTTTTACTTCTCTGCGCTGCGGGAACAATATCGAAGTAGCCGTTTGACCAATTATGGTCAGCGCACGTCATCCGGTGGTTGGAGAATATCGTGGAAGAGAACGCGGAGGATACATTGGTACGGGAGGCGTGGAATGCCTGAACAAATATGATGGGAAAAAATTATTCTTGTTTCTGGTCCACACGAGATTTCAGGGACACCGCCTGTGTCCACGTGTGTGCGCAAGTGTCTTACAGCCACACCACGTTTACCGGACTCGAAGGAATCGAATGAGAATAAAACGATTTTTTTTTTCAGAAACGAGCGCGCGTGTTTCGATCCGCGTCCTTCGCCACGAGGTGTTCGTCCCCTCGAGCTACAGCCTCGCGGATACACCTATCTGCAGACTGTTCGGGTTTCGCTTCCGGGTCCGCGGCTTCAGGGCGTACAGAGGCAACAGGGTCGCGAAGGCTCCCGGATTTTGTCGCGTTCTCCTCCGTCGAAATAAAGTATGCAGGTAGGCTTCTCGAGCAACCTATATAAGTCGGAACACGCCCGCGAATTAAGCGTCTTTGCGTTCCAACAGTCCTTAGTGCTGTAAGGAGGTTGGCAATCGGGAGAAAGACACGCTATGGCTCTGGTAAGTGATAACATAACTCCGCCTTCACACTATCGTCATTCACCCCCTATTTACCTACTTTACCCCCCATTTACCTATTTACCTATTTTATCTACCTATTTACATAGGTAGAGAATGTTTAGGAAGAGTCCCGCTCTCTAAACATTCTCTACCTATGCACACATTGTAACTGCATTGGAACATCATTTTTCTTCTACGAATAACTAGTTTATGGTAGAATTCTAGAAGTCAAAGGCAGGCCAACTCCGTCCGGACTACCACACCACCATCTTAGTACATCTAAGGCTTTTTTATAGGGGTCTTCTCACTTTAGACGCTAAAAAAGGCTATTTTCATGACTTTTTTTGATAGGTTTATATAATAGATATTGATATAAAAGTTGTTACACTTATTAAATACACTTTCGAAATACATTAAAAATTTTTTTTATGTATTTATGTAACCCAAACAAACTTTAAATGCGTTTTTCACGAAACAACGTTTTTCGACGGTTTGTTGATAAAATCTTCGAAACTACTGAACCGATCCTTATGAAATTTCAACCACATATTCTTTACAACTACAGCTATAGCGCATATCAAGGATTTTTTTAAATTTTGATATTTACTATTTTTTTTCCAAAAAACGGTGAAAAAACACGTTTTTTTTTGTTTTTTTTTTTCGAAAAATGTCCGCCATGTTGTTATTTTTGCATATATCAAAAATCGTATTCTATGTGCTATAGCCATTTACATACTGAATATAAAACCGTTTGGTTTTTTGTTTCGGATGATTAATTTCCGAGATTTCATCAACAGCGCGGACCTAACACTTTTTAGGACATTTTTGAACTACCATTTTCGTCTATAAATAGTGACTTGAATGAGTAAATAATTTTTTTTAAATGTATTTCGAAAGTGTATTTATTAAGGCCTTAGGCCACAGTAACGGGTATAAAATCATGTGCGAATTTAACCATTTTTTCGTATGAAAAAGTGACTTACTCATAAAATTAATTACACATCTATTTAGTATGAATATCAAGCTGATCGATTTTTTTTTCGATGTACAAAATGGCCGACTACTCAAAACTTCTCGAAACAGCTTTTTTCCAATTGGCGTGACAAAAACTTTAACAATTTTCACTCGATTTACTTCAAATTTGAAAGTTATGTTCCTAATTGCATTTCGCAGAGAAGTACGTACGTAATTTCTGATTAATCGAAAACTTTTCATTTTATGAGCAGTTTATGAGCGGTTATAACAAAAATTTTCACTGAAAATTCATTTCTTAAGTTCAAATACCTACAACTTTTGAATAAAATAATATTTTTTAAATTGCGTGCGTTCAAATTTGAAAGTTATGTTCCTAATTGCATTTCGCAGAGAAGTACGTACGTAATTTCTGATTAATCGAAAACTTTTCATTTTATGAGCAGTTTATGAGCGGTTATAACAAAAATTTTCACTGAAAATTCATTTCTTAAGTTCAAATACCTACAACTTTTGAATAAAATAATATTTTTTAAATTGCGTGCGTTCAAATTTGAAAGTTATGTTCCTAATTGCATTTCGCAGAGAAGTACGTACGTAATTTCTGATTAATCGAAAACTTTTCATTTTATGAGCAGTTTATGAGCGGTTATAACAAAAATTTTCACTGAAAATTCATTTCTTAAGTTCAAATACCTACAACTTTTGAATAAAATAATATATTTTATAAATAAATAATAATATTTATTTTTGAATAAAATAATATTTATAAAATAATAAACTAGGTATTCTAATGTAGTTTAACGAGAATTATTGTTTTTGGTTCTAGGTAAAAAATTGTGGATCCTAAATGTCACGCCGCGGAGCGCCTAAAAGAAAAGATAACAAAAAAAATATTTCTTTGTTATAGTAGTCGGCCATTTTGTACATCAAAAAAAAAAATCTAAAAGCTTGATATTCATACTAAATAGATGTGTAATCAATTTTATGAGTGAATGACTTTATCATACGAATTTTTTTTTTAATTCGCACATGATTTTATATCCGTTACTGTGGCCTAAGCCCTTAAGTGTAACAACTTTTATATCAATATCTATAATATAAACCTATCAAAAAAATTCATGAAAATATCCTTTTTTAGCGTTTAAAGTGAGAAGACCCCTCAAGGACCCGTCAAGTTAAACCTGAGATAATGCAACTTTCTTTAAACGGGCAGTGGGTGCGATATTCTCTTCACCACCTATACGAAAGCTTTTTAGTAAATACTCAATGTAAAACAGTTTCATTAGCTCCAATCCATTATCTGATTCTATTAGTTTTCTGGTGATGCGATTGGAAGTATGTATTGGAGTATATGGAAAACCGTTTTTAAACTCAGGCAGTGACGTTTTTCCAAGCATGGACATTGTTCCCATCATCCGTTCAATCTCCAGGGCCTAACGCTTTTCGATCTGTGTTCCAACCGTCGTGTCAAAATCAGCCAAAAAGTCCAGTTGTCTTCATTGCACTTGCAAGTCACGCAGTAAATCTTTCGTTTTTCCCGAATAATTTCGGTGCAGATTACAGCGCAGAATTCTCCAGGACAAGGCGGTCCGGGAGTCCTTGTGCGTGCCGGGAATCAATGCAGATTGAATTCAGCATCGTTCTCGTTTCCCGCGAAATCGCGTACCCCGAGTCTCAATTTATTTCCGCGTTTCTTTATTTTTACCCTTGCCCCGAGTACCCGAAGAACGCCGAAGTGGTGCTTAAGTTCTCGCGCACTTCTGGCGTACGTTCTTATTGTCGGGTCGTAAAGAGAGCGAGTTGAATTTCCATCGGGGAGGCTCTCATGCGAGTATAAAACCTGGGTAGCCGGTGTGACGAGGCTGGATACTTCTCGACGATCACGCTAGGCATCGATACCCATACCCACGGTGTACACGTAAATGCGACTTGTACGTTATACGTACATGAGAACGGACATACGCGATGTATCTCCGGGGTGCCTCGGACGTCGTCGAATGAAATCCGACAAAAACTCATCCTCCCTCGATTTAAGAGTCTTTTTTTTTATTCATTTATTCTTATTCCTCGAGTCTGGATGATTAAGGACGTACGGAAGGTACAGTCCCTTACATCATATCATTGCGATCTGTGGATCAATGAGATGAGATGGCGTGAGCAAGAATGTAATGGATCACCAGTAGTGGTGTGAATTTATTGAAATCATTTTCAAAACGTTGCCATTATTCTGACTCGCCTATTCTCTCGTAGACTTATTGGTTTTATCATCTTCTTTTTTATCTTCATTAAGGCCTTAGGCCACAGCAATGGGTATAAAATCATGTGCGAATTTAACCATTTTTTTTCTTAACACATCTATTTAGTATCAATATCAAGCTGTTAGAAAATATATATATATATTTTTTTTTCGATGTACAAAATGACCGACTACTAATGTTTACTTTTGTTATTTTTTTAGGCGCTCCGCGGCGTGACATTTAGCATCCACAGGTTTTTACTGAGAACAAAAAAACAAAAATTCCCGTCAACCTACATTAGAATACCTAGAGAAGTACGTAAGGAATTAAAAAAATATTGTTTTATTCAACAGTTGTAGGTATTTGAACTTAAGAAATGAATTTTCAGTGAAAAATTTCGTTATAGCCGCTCATAAACTGCTCATAAAATGAAAAGTTTTCGATCAATCAGAAATTCCGCACGTACTTCTCTGCGAAATGCAATTAGGAACATAACTTTTAAATTTGAAGTAAATCGAGTGAAAATTGTTGAAGTTATTTGTCACGCCAATTGAAAAAAAGCTGTTTCGAGAAGTTTCGAGTACTCGGCCATTTTGTACATCGAAAAAAAATTTATTTTTTTCTAACAGCTTGATATTCATACTCAATAGATGTGTAATTAATTTGATAAGTGAATCACTTTCTCATACAAAAAAAATGGTTAAATTCGCACATGATTTTATACCCGTTGGCCTAAGGCCTTAATAATATTTACGTGTCAGAAATTGACTCACAATGATCTCTTCAACAACTCATAGACTTTCTAGACTTGCCGATTTTTCTGTACGTCTTGAAGACATATTTTCACATATTGTTCTGCTAATATTGTACTCGCGAACGCTTATTAGTTATCCCCGTTAATGAATCTTGCAGACGTGATCATCCAATTAAGTTTGGTCATGAATTTCGTGACCAAGCTGAATTCACTTGCACCGAAAAAGCAGACCGCCCCATTCTATGAAAATCCTCAGTCCCGGTTTCAACACTATATAGGCAACTTGATTGTCAATAGTACAGGATGAGATAGAAAAATGAATGTTCCTTCGATTAGATGTGCCGACGAAAATTGAAGCTATACGTTTCCTCGCAGATAACATTTGCATCCGTCATCGGCCTGATCGGCGTTGCATCGTCAGCACCGATTTACCCGGTCCCGTTGACTTACGTTGCCCTCTCGCCGATACCGCAAAATATCTACAATCAAGTTCAGGACACGAGGAGCGGCGAGTACGCGTTCGGCTATGCAGGTGGCCCGGTCGCCCGGGAAGAGGCCAAAACATCGGACGGTGTGATTCGCGGTGCTTACAGTTACGTCGACGCGCACGGTATCGTGCAGTACTATCGCTACGTGGCGGACGACGATGGCTTCCGTGTTGTTGGCACGAATATACCCACGGAAGTGACGCTGAACCCTCAACTACAGCCGCAACCACAGGAGGATGAGCTCCAAGCGGTGAAAACTGAAGCGGAGGAGATCACATCCAAGAAATCCGAAAAGCAGGAAGAGTCTTCAAGCAGAAAGAAACGAAGCGCCATTTACGATCACGTGCCCTTGGAGACGGTCAAGGTAATTCCAACAGCTACTCTGGCAGTGGTCGGTGATGCATCCCTGCCAACTGCAACTTCAAGCCAGAGCCGGGTACAGATCCACAAAAGCTTAAAATCGGAGATTGGCTATCACGTTCAACCAGTACACAGCGAATCAATAGCTCTAGTGCGAGAAGTTCCGGTCGCAGTTCAAAGTATCGAGACGATACCCGTAGCGCTCCCAGCTTCGGTCCCAACTTCCACATCCAGCCAGTTCCGTCATCAGGTTCACAACAGCGCGAAAGCAGAAATTCGCGAGGCCGTTCCGGCGATTCCCGTTGAAACGGTGGCTGCGGTTCCAGCAACGCCAGCTGCCGTTCCAGTTGCGGTTAAAAGCGCCGAACTCATTCCCGTAGCAGTTGCAGCCTCAGTGGCCACTTCCACATCCAGCCAGTTCCGTCATCAGGTTCACAACAGTGAAAAAGCAGAAATTCGCGAGGCCGTTCCGGTGATTCCCGTTGAAACGGTGGCTGCGCTTCCAGCAACGCCAGTTGCCGTTCCAGTTGCGGTTAAAAGCGCCGAACCGATTCCCGTCGCAGTTGCTGCCTCCGTGGCCACTTCCACATCCAGTCAGTTCCGTCATCAGGTTCACAACAGTGTAAAAGCAGAAATTCGCGAGGCCGTTCCGGCGATTCCCGTCGAAACGGTGGTTGCGGTTCCAGCAACGCCAGTTCCAGTTGCGGTTAAAAGCGCCGAACCGATTCCCACATCACCGATAGCAGTCGCAGCGAGCATACCAATCTCTACCTCGAGTCAGCAACGATTCCAAACTCACGATAGCACCAAAACCCTCAAACTTCAAGATCCGTCTCATCTTTCGGAATACAGTTTGGTCAATCTACAACCAACGATCGGTCTGCAATCCGTCAACGCATTTTCTCTACCGTCTTTGGCACGGAATCAGGTCGGAGTTGGCCTCGGAGTTGTACCATCGCCCTACCTCGCCTATCACAACTACGGGGATGCGTTATTCGTCCAAGCCTGAAAAATCGATTTGTAGAGCAACTTCATTGAGACTGACCGATCACTTATATCATAGCTTTCGTAATCTAATTACAATTCCGTCTTAAATACGACGCAACACTAGGCGTTTTCAAACGGATCAAGTTAAATCCAATTCGATATGTATCTTTGCTGTGAAAGTGATCGACGTGTCCTTTCCTAACATAAATAAATACACTTTGTGCACGACACATTCGTCGTTCCGTCCTTACCTTCGGGTATGCCTGTTATGAAACTCATTTGCATTCAAGATCGAGATCAACCGCGGGCGTCAACCTTGGCGGACCTTGAATACACTTATCCGAGTCTGTAACGTCCGCTATCCGTGCACTCGCTGGACACATTCGTTTCTTGGTGGGCGAATGAATTATAAAACGTAAAAGTAGAAACTAAAAGTGTGAACAGGCCAGGTTGTCGTCTCTATCAGCCCGCATATTGTACGACATGGGATACTGATAGGATAAGATCATCGTGTATGTACTAAGAGAACGGATCGCGATTGCACTGCGTTATAACTATATACTTACGTATATGGAATGCTAAGAATTTATATCAGATTCCTCACTTCGCAAACATTTCAGATTAGAGCTGTACGCATACCGAGCCACGTAAAGTCAATTGATCAATTGAAATAAATGCTCAAAAGCTCAATTCTTGTATCGTGTACTATTGAGGGTGTACGGGAGTCTCACAGGACTCAACAATGTAGGTTTAGTTATGCTTTCATCAATTTATTATTTTTAATTAAAGAGTATATTCATATTTCTAAGTATTTTCACTGAGAAACAGAAATCGTTGAATGTGCAAAATGCATTTTGTTGTCTCGAAATTTTGTTGTTTTAACAGTTGCTCAGACATGCTAAATAAGCTACAGTTCACACTATTATAACTATCAGTTAAATTAACGAAACGTTTGTTATGCCAATCAAAAATCAAGTTGAACGTGTTTAAAGATACATTTTGTTAAACCAACTGAATTTTGGTTGGATGCACGATTTTTTTTTTTCAGTGTCGATGAGGTGGGACGAATTGATAGTTTTTGGTGAGAGAAAGCCATTGAGCGGGGTGTCAGCTTTGGATGGGACGATTTGAGGAGCTGTACAACCATATTGCTTTCTGCGAACTCAAAACCTAATAATGACAAAATCAATTTGCCTTTTATTAGTGTCAATGGTTTTGTTCTGTTATTACAATCTTTGGAAATAACAAGGCAAAATGTACCATTTTTATGCCTCTAGAACCCGTTTCTTTTATGCCTTCGAGTTATTGTTCATCTTTATGTCCTCCCCTTTTACCAAGTGTTTTTTAGTCTCCCAGGTATTATTGCTAAAAAGAGAGCACAATTAACCCTTATTCGGCACACTGGGGTGGCTTGCCCCCCACGCTATTCGCAATTGAAATTTTCATTTTTTTTCGCAACTAATTTTTTTAACATACCCAAATAAAATTTTCGGCTATATAACCTACACTACTTTGAAAAAGAAGCTTTCAAGAAGTCCTAAAAAAATTCAAGTTAAAACATTGAATAGTTTATTTATAATAACGGTTTTTGTCGCTAGGGTGCAAACCCTCGTGTGCTGAATAAGGGTTAACGGATCTGCATAAACATAGGGCCCAAAAAACAGATTGATTTTCAATAAAATATTCCTGATGAGCGTATTGAGATGACGAAATCGGGATTTCACACAAAATTAATACATAGTCTTGCAAAGTTTGGATTTTTATTCAATTAACACATACTGATGAACAATGAAGTTATCATTATTTAAACAAACTGCTGCATGGCCAATTGGCGTAGGTGTTTCTAGCAACTAGGATTATCTAAAACGAAAAAATAAAAATGTACTTTTAGTAGAATTTTTAAACTCTCGTATGACCGGATACTTGATTAAAATTTTGAAAATTACGATCGTGGCGATCCGTGGAAAAAAAGTTTGATTTTCGATCTGAAAAACAACTTTAATCACTTGTTATTAACGAATGGATAGAAATATCGAAAAATTATTCGGTCGTACGATCCGAAATGTTATAAACTGCACTCTGTCTGAATTTGACATGAGTCAAAGGACTAGATTTCAGGATACGACTTACTCCGTGTTGTAAAACATACTTTCGAGAAAACCGCAAAGGAAAAAAGGGTAAATCTTCACCCTTCACGATTTTTTTTGAATATTCACAAAATCCCCGTTGCAAATTAAATTGAAGACCCGAAGCTATACCTACGCAATAAAAATTGCATTTTCAAAATCTCAATCTTCTACGGACCCCCTAACAATACGGCATTACCAGTTCTCACATTTCTGTATGCACCGTGTGATACCGTAGAACGGGGCTACTTTGAAATTCAGGGTAACTATGACAGTTTCTGGGGCTACTTTGGCAGAGCGCCAAAATACGTTTTAAATGTGTGCGCAGCGAGCCCGCTTGACCTTCTGTGGCGGGCGGCGGGTGCGGGGAATAAACTTGAGCAACCATTTGTTGTTCATTGTTAATTATAATGTTGCTAAAGTTGATTTTGATCTCAATGACAATTATAAGACTCATTAAGTGCCTATAATAGCACCCCAGGTACTTGATATTTTGATGTAAAATGTTTCCTTAAGAGAAGGCACCACTGTAACTGCCCATTTTCGATAATTTCTTTTGGATTTTCTTTTAAGAAAGGAATAAAATACATGGCCAAAAGAGCTTTTAGGTTTCATAAGGTATATATTGATGTACGTAAAAAAAAATATTTTTCAAAAGTATACAAAATGGCGGCGCACTATAGCACTACAGTTTTTCAGCCAACCCTATCCGCGGCACGCAGTAGAACTGTCGTAAATTTAGTCCCGGAACTAAGAGTGAAATATTTTCGTTAATTATATTATTTTGAGCAGTCAAGTACGGGGGGAATTAAAAAATAAATAAAAGAAAAATAGAGACGAGTTTGAAAAAAACGTTCGTTTTTTTTTACCATAATTTTCATTTCAAAAGTGATACATGTTTTACCATTTTCGACTCATCGAAAAAAGTGCTCGTACTTGACTGCTGAAGCAATCTAAGAAACTAGACATAAAATTTCAAGTCGATTGGACGAAAATTGTTCGACTTCTGCTGCCTTAATAACGATGACAATTTGGTTATAAAAAATCATCGTTTTTCATTCGATTCCATGCATAATGCATAAAACATTACATTTTTTATCAAAATGATTCCAAAGTAACCCTTAATCTTTGACATAAGTTGCATTTCAATGCCCTGTCAGAGAAGCCCCACACTCGAGGCTACTTTGACACTTAAACAATGTTTAAATCAAATTGTGAGGGGGTGACGGAGCTTGACTTTCTTATACATTCGACAGCCAAAGGATACACTGTTCTATTGGAGCAAGAAAAGTTGGTATCTAGGGTGTTAAAAAAAGTTACCTGCAAAAAGCCTCCAAAACCTGTTTAAAGTAGCCGTTTTACGGTATATCTCCAGAGCGCGTGCGAGAATGATCAGTTTAAGGGCATATAGAATTCCAAAGACTTCTTAGGACCATAGATCCGCCAGGTCTCCTCTCACGCGTTCCACCCCCCCCTATGGGATTTCACGTAGCTTCTTTTCATTCGGGTACAAACGCGTGTAGCCGTTTCTTCCGTGTTCTCGTGCGACTCCAACGAGAAATCATTTTTGCCCCCAAGAACGAGGAAGTCGAATGTACAAGGTGAAGTTGGATGATTCGAATCTGCGCAAAAAGTGGCGACCTACAGGCGTACGGGCCCTATCCTCGAATCTCACGACAGCGGCAATTCCACGGGTATCTTAATGCCCGGCTGGCATCACCACACCATATACGCCAGCAGCGATATCAAACGTTATTTTGCATAGGGTCTTGTTAGATCGCGTTAACGAGACTGCAATATCGTCATCCCCCATACGGAAACAATCAGCCTTACACTTTGCCAAGTAATTCTGCCAAGATTTTGTCTATGGAACAGCTATGCACAATTTATACGCCATACGGATAGGATACTTTTAGCAGTTCATATAGTGACGCCGTTTCTTCTGAACGAGGAAGCGGAGGAGTCGCGAGAGGAGCAAAGGGTCCGAGAGTGCATCTCCGTACAGCAATCTCGTTGAATGAGAACGGTATAGATACGGTGTCTATGGCTGTGTGTGTACTATTTATGGGAAACGAAGGAAATTCCAACGATGGAACTTGCGGGATATGTGGAATAAGAAGGGTACACCTTTGTAGAAAGAGCGGAAGCTCCGAGCGCAAACGTGCGCGAACCGTGGCAATGAACCCTCGTGTGCGTCTGCGAGATTAGATCGGGAACAGCAGAGGCGAACCATAGCGCAGGCTGCGGAGAGCTACTATCGCACGGAAATGATTTACCCTAAAGGTACCTTCAGCGTGCTTGCGGCGGGGATTGGTCACTTTCCAAAATTCTGTCACCAGATGGGAGAGAAGATATTCACAGTGTATTCCGCTCCGCTCGTGTGAGGTTTGATCGAACGGACAGCGAGGCAGCATCATTCGGAAATGGACAATGAAAGACGCGTGATACCCCAACGGAGCAATGGACAGCGCAGTCACGGTGAAAGCGATCATACATCTGTGATTCAGTTTTTGAGTGCTTGAAGCTCCAACATGGTGTCTCTGAATCACTCGCTCGCGTTTTTTTAATGGGTGGTGCGATTTTTGATCGTATGACTTTATTGAATGGAGCAAAGACGTTGATGGAAATGAGTTTGAGTTGAGGGGCTGTGCCAGAGTGACACTTTCAAAACATCGACTTTTTTGCCTTTTTCGACAGTTTATACTTTCAAGAATATCCTGCGAGAAATTCGAGGCCGTATCTCTATCATTTTATCTTGCAAAAATCGATAGTGAAATCTTTAAAAGCGTTTTTCTCGAAATGAGATTTTTCAAATTTGCTGACATTGTAACTCAAAGAGCAATTATCCGATTGACTTGAAATTTAAACTGGGTACTCTTGAATATATTTACTCTACAATGACGTAGGATATTTTTGATTGGATGAAAATTGACGATATGGCATTGAAAAAAAACGGCTATTTTATAGGCAAGAAAACAGACTTTTTTCATAGCTACGCCATTTTGTTAGATTTTGATATTTTTCGAAAATCCTACGTCATTGTACAGGAAATACCTTCCAGTTTGACGACATTTTTTCCTTTTTCGGTTTTAGCTACTCAATCGGCCGGAATCATGTCAGCATTGGAGGAACGTTTTATTTTGGCGCCTCCGAAAGCAGCGCATGAGTCGCTTGAATCTCAATATTTTTCTATGAAAAAATTATGTAATATAGGTCAAATATAGCCAAATATATTCTTAATTTTCCGAAACATTTATGAGTACTTTTCTTCCAAAAAATTCCCGAAAGTCACCCAAATTTTCAGCGTTCACATTGGTATAGCCCCTTAACGTTACGTGGGTTTGACAATTTTGAAAAATCCATTTTTTTTCTTCATTTTATTATCTAGTAGTACAATACGTCTAGAATATTCTCCCAAAGTTTTAAGTCAATCGGAGTAAAAGTCTAGGAGAGAGAGCCTTTAGGAATTCCCCCCGTTGGGAAATACCGGCCGGGAGCGACGCAGGTATATCGCATTTTTCTCAAAACACTATTTTTAAAGTCGGTGGACACGATTTCACAAAAACTAATGCACCGATCTTATTGAAATTTTGCACAGTTCTTCAAAATAGCATTGACTAGTGATTGAACGAAGGTTTTTTTTCGATTACAACTAATTTTACAAGGCTATACGTAGTGTAAATTGTACCAAAAATTGAACTATTTGCATACAACTTTGCCACAAATTCAAATTTCATTTTTTTTTTAATCCTTCGTTGAATTACGAGCTATACTTATCTACTAACAGAAAAAAAATGGTTCTTTAATTTCAGATAAAGGTATCATGAGTTATTCTGACCACCACGAGGACACTTTTTTCAAAGAAATCTCCGGAAACCGGGTCCCACCGGGTGAATTTCCCAAATTTTTGGATGAAATTTTTTCTAAACATTGTTGAAATGTTGCTTTTTTATGCGCTTAACATTTTGAATAAAATAATTTATATATTATATTTTCAAAAATAGAGAAAATATCCTTTTTTCTGGCTTCAAAACCCACGTTACCCCTTAATTTAACGCCCACCTGTGCTTCGAAGTTTCGACGGTATTGTTTTTTGCTATTTTCAGGTGGAGATTAACGGCTAGGGGCCGAAAGAACAGGTCGATTTTCAATATTTTTTATGAGTGTTGGGATGACGAGGTCGGAATTATACACACACTTAATACATAGTCTTGCCAAGTTTGAGTTTTTTTAAATGGAAAAATGTTGATAAACAAACAAAGCTATTATTATTTACACAAAGTGTCGCTATTGCTGCATGGCCAACCGGTAGAGATGGTTTTCGCAGATAGAGCGATTTGAAATAATTAACAAAAAATGTACTTTTAGTAAATAAAGTTTAATTTAATATATATAGTATATTTTACAAATTTAAGGATGTTAAGTGGAATATGGTGGACAATGTAATAGGGGGAGGACCCCATACAATGGAAGCTATAATAAAAAAATAAAAATATATATAATTTTAATAAAGAATCCAATATTTTTAATTTCTTTAAATAATGTTACTCCTTGGCCCTCCCGAGGGAACTCTCGATCACCACTTATTTCTATCCGAGCGAAAAAGGCCTCGCACAGGGTTAATTAATACAATAATATAATGTAATGTAATATAAATTTAGTGATAAAATTTTCGTATGACCGGATACGTTATGTTTTTAAAATTACGAAAGGGGCATAACGTAACAAAATAACGAGAATCGTCATAACTTGTTCAATTTTTGGAATTTTCGCAAAATTTTCGTTGCGAATTAAAGTTAAGAGCCTAGGCTATGATACTATGCAATAAAAAATCGTATTTTTTTTTCAACTTTAAGTTTATGGAGACCCCTTACCCTTTAGGGTAGTCACAGGCTGGCCGTTTGCTCGGGTACCGAAATGTGAATTCCGATCACGCCATCATTTTATCGTTACAGGCTGTTGCAAATGAAAAGGCACCTTAATACAGAGTGCTATGCATACCCGATGCCATTCTCGCAGCTCCATTTTCACATGCACGTTCGCGACCGTGTATAATATAAAGACGTATATGTGGACGCTGCCAATCTATTCACAAATCTTCCTCGAGTATATACACGGACGCGTTTGGTACTTCGCTTACAACATATATATACATATATATGTATATATATGTAAATACACACACACACATTATACATAAGGACTATTTCGACCTAGAGTTAACTATAGTATCCTTACGATACATAAATAGATAGATACAAACATAAACCACTTCGAGAGCAGGGCTCTTGTTCCACGCGCGAAAACTTGTTCTCCTTTTTATGGTGGTCACAACGGTCAAGTATACGGGGGTTACGTGCGGCTTGGTCTCGGTGGCGTGGGTGTAACAGATGGTCGGGTGCCCCGACACCGGAGCGAACTGTCCTGAGAGCACCAATACAACCAAACGGAAACTCGAAGAATTTAATGTCCAATAAGAAAATTCGGTCTGACGATAGCGAGAAAAACCAGCGCGAAGTATGAGACGAACCTGAAATCCGGGGGTGCGTCTTATCCGAGTCGTAAGAACGTTTGTTTTTAAATGATATATAACTATGTCTATTCATGCATCACATTGAACATGTTGTTGTTATCTAGCATGGAGAATATTGACCTGCAGTCGGAGGATAATTAGAAAAGCAAAATTGAGATCTTACATCTAGTTGAAATTTATGAAAATATCCATTTTTGCTTTTCGATAGAATCTCAAAATATAACATTTCAAAATTATTATCCGAAAGTTTCAAGTCGATCCTTTCAACATTTAGGGAGTTATGGGCGTAAAAACCTGAGGGAGGGAGCTACGTATGACAGGAGATTGAAATTTGCACCGTTGGAATGCAATGAAAACTGATTTTTCGCAATTATTTAGACTTCTCTGAGTAAATTTTGACCACTAAAATGCCTCGAGCATTCTTTAAGATGCTTCTTTAGGGACCGCCAAATGAAATTCGCAAAAAAAGATTTTGGATAAGAACAATAATGAGCTAATGAAAATATTTTAAAAAGAACATCATTGTTGCATTCCAACGATGCAAACTTCAACACCATCGTATAAACTGAAACTCAAATTTTAAATGCGTTTTTCTCAAAATCACGTTTTCCAAATCGGTGACCACGATATCTACTAAATAACGTTTTCCAAATCGATGACCACGATATCTACAAAATAACGTTTTCCAAATCGGTGACTACGATGTCTACAAAATCACGTTTTCCAAATCGGTGACCACGATATCTAAAAAATCACTGCATTGATTAACATTAAGAAGCAGTGCTTGAACGAAGAAATTTTCTATTGCGATCAATTTTTTTTTGTTAACGAAAATAAACCTTTTTTCTCATCGAAAATCGATACTTTTACTTTGGACGGCGGCTATTTTTTTCTCTGAAATTCATATTTCATTAAATCCTTTGCCCAAGAAGTAGATAATTTCATGCGAAAACTAAATGCATTGGATTTTCTTCATTTCGGATGATTTGTTTCCGAGCAGCAGTGGTCACCGCGAAGGACGTTTTTCAAACAGCGGTCTGCACAAATAGTTGTATAAATTTATAAATTATAAACACATTTATAAATATATAAATATATGAATTTATAAACACATTTATAAATATTGTTCAATACAGAAATTGAAAAATGACACTTAAAACTATACTCTTCAATGTAAAAAATAAAAATTAAAAAACCTACATACTTTTCAGCAAAAATTGTCGAAATTCCTGTTTTCCGGTCACGAGCAACGAGCCACTTAATTAAAATGAATGTGGTTCTTTTCGGGTGAATTTGGCCCGGCGTGACAAGTGCGGAACGTTTGATCCAGATGGCGAAATTATAATGATCGTGAAGTTTCCATTGTTGGAAAAGTCAATTCTTTTTAATTTATAACATTTCTGTATAGCCGATTTAGGCTATGAAAATCATTCGAACGTTTTTATGTATCTTTATTACAGATTTACAACCTCTAGTTGCAAAAAAGGTGTTGAATAACAATGAAAATGAATAAATAAGAAAAAAACGTTGCATTCCAACGATGCAAACTTCAACGTCATAAATTATAAGGGTTCCTAGAGGCTGAGGAAGCCTAAAAATGCGACACGAATAAATGGCAAGTCATACAAGAAGCGATCAATATCGATCCGTCACAAACTCGATTTCTTTTGTCACATTGCTGTGGGGGTGCAGTGCTCCAGTCATTTTCGAGTTATCTTTGGAGGCCAAGTGCACGAGTAAATCTTTCTCTTCAACGTCTGCTGTTGAGAGCGAAGACAAATTTGTGTTATGCTCGAGTTGTCACGGTGCATCCACAAATCACGTATGCAATGCGCCGTTCGTTTAAAAGACAGGGTGGTGTACTGATCCATGTACAGGATGCACGGATCTGTATTGAGAATCTTTCAGCATGAACTCTACATTCCTCTTCGCGTCTTCCTTTTCTGTTCCATTCCTCACTCGTTTCCGTACCAGATGCACTGATGCTACGCCATTACTAAATCATTAGCGAGCTATTGCTAAGGCTGATTGTTCCGTTGCGGCGCGAGGTTCTGTTCGGATTTCTTCGGGCCCCGGACAAGAGGAATCCACAAGTTATGCGAGTGCATCAGAGCTAAGCGTCAAGAAGAGCAGTGACGTTTGATTCCGTTGTGAAGGAGATCCTTCGAAAGGTACAAAGGACAGGAAAGGAGACTAAAATCGTGAACGGTACATGTTGGGTTGAGAGTATATGGTCCAACAGGCTGTAAAGGGTCTGCATAAGCTTGGGGCTACAAAAACAGTTCGATTGCCAATATTTTTTTTTCGATGAGAGTTTCGGCGTGACGAGGTCGGGATTTTACAGACAATTAAGGGGTTAGGCCACTCTAGAATTTTCGAGAAATCGATTTTTTTCATGGTCCCCTAGGACCCCAAAAATGATGTCCCAAAAGATTATGGCCGCGAAAAATCTGTAAGTACTCGGTTTTCGAATTTTAGTACAAGGCCGCCTGGTCCGCAGTTCACTGCTCAAAACTTCAAACGCGTTCATCTCAAAACGTCATTTTTTAAGTTGGCCGGAAACATAACTCAGAGAACTTTCAACCGATCCACTTGAAATATCGAATGGTAAATATTCGGAAGTGGGGCTCCTGCTAGAATCAGGCTAATTTTTGTCTTATTTCTTTTAATGATCATAGCAGATGATACGAAGTAATATTATGACAGCGCACGACATTTTTTTCTTCAAAAAAATTATTTAAAAATTTGGACGTGGATCCCTGCTTGCATCTGCGCTGCAAGCAGGGATCC
>OY723385.1:51606759-51631759 GCA_963210295.1 Ophion ellenae
AATCCTTAATACGATTGACCCTGAAATCCACTACTGACACGTGAACAAAATTATTTATCATATTATACCATGTATATTAATGACTATATAATATGATATTATTTTATTTAACATATACTATTTATTTTTATTGCCTGAGTTCCAGGTATGCCCTCGCAGGTTTCTCTGTATTACCCTTCCCTATCGCTCCCTACCCGCACTTTGCTAATCTAACCTAACATACCGTTGCATCCACCGTCGTCTTGAGCTACACTCTACTGCATTTGCCGAGGGTACGGGCAAACTTTGGAGAACCCGTACCGGAATAATTGGCCCCATATTCTTCTGATTCTCTGGTGCACAGACTTTAACTCCAGTATCTACAAGGCACTATAAGTATGGACCTTCCGCTGACTGATTGATGCATCAGCCGGTGCATGGCTAAGCGGTCGCCGCTCCGGGTGGGGATCGGCAATTCGATCGATCAATATTCAGAAGGACCGAAATTTCGAATTCAGTAATGACGAACGTTCCAACATAGATAGATCAATCTTATCATAGTCTGTTAAATAGTTAATCGAAATTGTGAATACAAAAATCTCGAAGTTGATTTATAGCGAAAACAAATATCAGATTTCAGGCGTTACCCCCACTTGTAGCGCAAAAAAAGCCCTTTTTCATGAATTTTTTAAAAGAAAACTACAAAACTTTTTTAATCGATCAATATACCATTTTAAAGAACACATTTTGAAGAACTTTCAGTAATTTTTTTATTGAAAAATATTACATTGTTTAGTGGCAAATGGCCGTCAATGAAATAATGTTTTTATATACACGGTTTGCGGTGACCAACATTGCGGCGAAGTGGATCATCTGAAAAAAAAATGCGGATGGATTTAGTCAAATATAAGTATAAACTAGTCTTTAATCGAAGGATTTTAAAAAATATTCATTTTTCACAAAATGGCGGACAGTCAAAGTTAATGGTTCGATTTTAACGAAAAAAAAACGGCCGTTTTTTGGCTATAAAACGGCCATTTTTTTTTTCGAAAAAAAAATCGAACGATTAAAGACTACATTTTTATGTATTAAATAAGCCTGCAAAATTTCAAGAAGATCGGTTCATTAGTGTTCGAGTAATCTTGGTCACCGACTTCAGAAATGCGATTTTGAGAAAAACGCGTTTAAAGTTTCTCTTTCAACGCTCTTTCAACGCGGATTCTTCTCTTTCAACGCTCATATCTCAGTCAATTTTGTTCGGATCGACTTGAAATTTTCAGGACATATTCTCAGATACTTATACTTCAAAATAATGCAATAAAAAAATCGATTTTTTCAAAATCGCAAGTGGGGGTAAGATGAGAGATATAATATCGATTCGCCTGTATATGTACACCAAACAATTCGAGACGTCGAATTGTTCGAAGACGACAAATCGTCGAATTGTAAATATTAGGACAGTTTACAATTTCGAATTCATTAAAGCGAAGGACCAAAAAGTCGATCAGTTAAAATAGCGATGGGCCAAAATGCCATACAGTCCGGATAGCGAAAACTTGGGATCGAGCAATATTATTTGCACTTCAGAATATAGATGGCAGATGGCGTTAGTGGTCCGTCGGGTCAGGCGGCCATGCCATGTCCTCCATTTAGGTATTCGCCATTTCGGTCCATCGATTATTTCGTTTCTAGGATCTACACATTCGAACTTTGTAGTTTCGATATATGGCTTTTTGCTACAGACGGTATTACGAATATTCGACACTCACTCTTTTCTATTTCGGAGATATGAATGTTGTAGGTTGTTCGAATCTGTATTTGTATGACTCAAACTGCAAACTATCTAAATATATAATATGTCCTCGAATAAATGAGCTTTCGAATGAATAATCCTTTGGCGTAATAGTTATTCGATTTCGTCGTCGGTCAAAGGATAACATTAAAATAATTTAACTTTCGTTATTTTCAGAGTTCATAATTCTGTCGTTTCGAAGTCGTTGTCGTTCTATACTTGGTCATTCGACATTTTGACCTTCACTCGCCGCTCTGACTATCGGCTGCTTAAATAGCCCCGGATTTACGATTTTTCCGAGCCGGGCCAAAAACTTGACATTGGCATCCCCCCCTCCAGTATTTGAGATTAATGATTAAATGAGAAACTACTAACACAAATATACTGGGTGAGATTTTTTGTGACCGGGAGAAAAAGAACCCTTAAATAAATTAGCGCTCTTTATTACCTATATGCTAATAAATTTTCTTTATGTGTGACATTAATATAGAATACATACAACCAGTGGAGACAACGCACAAGCCAGACTGTACATTAGGGTGGCACAATTGTCTTCTTTGAAGAAGAAAATATTGTCGCGCAATCTGCGAGTGGTCGAAAAATATTTTGAGGTCGCTCAAGCCTCCCAAAAATACAAACTTTCACTAAAAAATCGATTTTTTTTCGTTTACTTCTCACCCATGAATTTTACGCTTTATAATTAAAAAATTAACCTCGCGAAAGCTCTAGCCGGTCAATGTATATTTAGTGGTCGCTCAAGAGCTTCGAATTTTCCAATTTTTGTTTACTCATCTCATTCACAAATTTGATGCTTTGTAATTTTTTTAAAACAATTAATCGTTTTTCTTTAGAAACATATTTTTAAAGTTTACCTCACACTACTGATCCAAAAATTATAATATTTGTTCTCATAAAATAATTCTTTGAAGCTCTTGTCCGTAAACAAAATTATGGGGCCCCCGTTTGATCGAGTTAGAAGTGTGAGGTAAATTAAAAAAATCCGTTTCTTGAGAAAAAATATTGATTGTTTTGAACATTTTACAAAGTGTTAAACTTATGAGTAAAAAAAGAAGAAGAAAAATCGCGTCAATTGGAAATTTCGAAGCTCTTGAGCGACCACTAAATATTCATTGGCCGGCTAGAGCTTTCGCGAGCTTAATTTAAAAACTATAAATCGTAAAATTCATGGGTGAGAAGAGAACGAAAAAAATCGCTAATTTAATGAAAATTTGAATTTTTGGGAGGCTTGAGCGACTTCAAAATTTTTTTCGACCGCTCGCAGATATCGCGACAATTTTTTTCTTCTTTAAAGTAGATAATTGTATGGTGAGAAAAAGGAAAAATAAATGGAGCTCAAATTTGTGCCACCCTACGGTACATACACCTGCAATCTTTAGGCCCCAGCAAATTTTAGAATCTCTAACCTCATCAACGTTTGTCTGCATGCTAGGCGCTTTAGTGCAATTTTTGTTTCAAACACAGGAATATAGCGCCCCCTTAAATTGCCACCCTGGCCAGGTACTCCGGTTTCCCCTCCCCCCCCCCCCCCCCCCCTAGATCCGGGGTTGTGCTTAACTCTAAGTACCGTCAGAGCCAAACCCCGACCGCCTATCCATTAGTATCGGCATTTTATTTATTATATATTTATTACATTATACTTAATATATAATTTTTTATAGTATAATGCGAGTTTGATCAGAATTCGAAGGAAGGTACATTCTGAGTACGTGAATTTGCAAATACACTCGAAATTAACCAAAAAAGTCCAACTTCCCTCCAGACGTTAAAGTTTACATTATTGTAACAGAACTGAAATTAACTCTTTTTAATGGGTAATTTTTTTTACCGTTTCCGGCTATTGATATTTATTATACGTGTTTACATATTCTTGTTAGAGATTTACGAACCCAATTTGCAAAATAAAAGGTTTTGAATGATAATATAAATGAAGAGATTTTTGAAAAACCGTCGCGTTCGATCGATGCAAATATTAACGTCGTCTTTCCTCCCAGTCTCTCGTCACAAAGGAATATCCCATGTTTTCTCATTTCGCACTCGCAAAACCATCTGGAAATAAATTGTACTCGAAGAACGTCGGAACTTGACAGCATCATGTCGCATCATCGTTCCCATTTCTTAGCTCTCGCATGGTTACAAATCTTCGGTCACTCGTCGGGACCGCATCTGTCAAAAATTGTGCGTGTGCTCCACGTTCATGCAAAAAAGCATATCTGCGCTGTCGACGCATGTTTTTATGATGTTTCTCAGAAAGAGTCGTCACCGTGATTGTATTCTCTCAATTGCGTTATATACACGTAATATCGGCTGTCAGCACATTTAGCTGTTTTCAGAAAGGTCCTTGACATGTTTGCAACTTATCGTTGGTTTTAGGGACAGGGCTATCTCTGAAATGATTTTCATATAAATGAAGGCCGTCGAACCTTTGTCATATTAAAAAAAAATATTTACAATTGAAATTCAACAAAAAATGATTCATTTGAAATGCAATTTCATTTCAATATTTGAATTCAATTTCATCTCAATTTTAGAATTCAATAAAATTCCATTTTTGTTTTGTAAATTCATGGAAATTCAATTTTTTGGCAAATTCAATTAAATTCAATTATTTCGTACATTCAATAACATTCAATTTTTTTTTTGTAAATTCAATTAAGTTCACATTTTTTAAAATTCGTTTAAATTTAAAAATTCAACAAAAGGTGATTTTGAAGACGCCAGCGTTTCCATGATGTTAAGTACTCCAACGGATAGTCTACGAGGACAGTCCTCGAAGTCGATCGTCCTCGAAATCATCTCTCCCCATATATATCATCTATACGTGTATGAAAGGTATCTCTCGCTCAAATTTTATAGTCTGGAATGCAATGTTATAGCGCGTAAAGAGGATTACGTGCCGCATCCGTAGATGCATGCACGCAGCGTGTGTTTGCAGCGGTGGAGAATAAAGTAAAACCTTCGAAATGAAAAAAAAAATGAAAAAAAAAAAAACGAGTCGCAGGCGGAGATTCGCGGGTGGAAGAGAATGGGTACATAGCGGGGGAGCAAGAGAACGAGAGAGAGAGAGAGAGAGAGAGAGAGAGAGAGAAAGAGCGCGAGTACGGAGGGTTGTAAGGCTCGTGTAAGCAAGGGGACTCGTGCTCTCGTCGCGCGCGTTCGCTGAAACCAATAAAGCTTGATTTATCGGCGTGGAAATCGAACTCGGGGTGATTTGTGGTCGCGGGGCACACTCTCGAGCGAGTACCGCGCGGCAAAGCACCGTAGAAAGACTGGACCAACTGAGGGAGGGAGGGGGAGAGAGAGAAGGGGAGAGAGAGAGAAAGAGAGAGAGAGAGAGAGAGAGAGAGAGAGAGAGAGAGAGAGAGAGACTGGACCAGGCAGGTACGTATATTCCCCCGCTGCTTCAATCACGATGATGATCATGATGATGATGATGATGGCGCGACGATCGTGGCGCGCGGCCGTAGTGGGAGCGCAGGGTGGATGGAGGAGGAGGGGGGGCAGAACAGATCGCGAGTACTCGCGGGGGTACTCGCGTTCTCGCAGCCGACTAGGACCCTATATAAGAGGATGCAACATTTTCCACGGTCCTAACACTTGCATCTTCCGTTCTACACGTGCAGTCTGTCATACCGAACAATCGGTGACCATATTTAAATATACGTACATAAAAAAACATACTGTTGTGCCCTCGACTGTCATCGAATTTACAGTCGCCGCAATTATTATTCCGAGAGAAAAAGTTCGTCTTCGAAAATCATGAAAACAATTGCCGTGAGTAGTTAATTGAAAGAAAAAACATTTCGCTTATTCCCTCGTGGAGACTGGTTTGTTTTTGAGAGAACAATTCGTGGTTTTCAAATATTTTGTATAGTAGGGCTAAAAAGATGGAATAATTGACATATCGCGGGAAAAAAAGGATAAACGGGTGGACGTGTGCGTTTGTGGGGCTGCGGAAATTCGAGTGATTTTAATTTGGTGCTAGTAGTTTTTATTGACGTAATTTTACGATTTTTTTAAATCACAAACAGCCTGACATTTTTCCCTGAATTTACGTATTCCACTTCTGGAACCCAAATTCGAAGGACGGCTCAAGATATTTTACAATTTATTTTCATAATAATCTCTTCAAATGATTTATATTGTATTATGAACTAATCATATTATTATCTACTTTATAGCAGAGTACTCTTACTATTATTAATTTTATCTTGGAGTTCTTGGATTGTTATTAATTTTGCCTCAAAGTAATTCATTATTATCGTTAATTATTTTATCTCCGAGTATTATTATCATTGCCCGTATCTCAGAGGATATCCGAAAGTTTACGTATTTTTCATTCCAGCAGAGGAGTATTCACTTATGCGAAACTATTTTTTTGGAAACTTCTACAAAAATATTCACAGGGAAAAATAACTTGTAAATTATAATAAGAATATTCCTGTCTTCTATTCACCGGTCGACACCCTTTTCTCCTGCGTCCTCATAAACATTAGCACTAAAACTAAAAACCATTTATTCAGCTACTTACAACCACTCCCGAGGAAGATTCGAATAGTCGTGTCGAATTGCTCTATCTTCTTCGGGAATCGTTTTATTTGATCGTCAGTTGGATGTGAGTTCTCGCCGGCAAAAACGCTAATGTTCATTGTCACCGTTTCAGGTGTTAATCAGCAGCGTCCTGGTGCTCGGGTCGGCCTCGCCGATAGCCAATTACTGGCTGAGCCCAGTGGCATCCCTCAATCAGTATCACACCCAAGATGCTGCGGGCTCGTACCGTTACGGATACACCGGACCTCATCACGCGAAGATGGAAACGCGATCGAACGGGATCACGCAGGGTGGTAAGTACTGAGAGTCACAAACGTGGGTATACTCTCGTTGCTGCACCAAACAAACCCAAACCAAAACCCAGGTCAAAAAACTTCCAGATACTTTGACCTGCACGTGAGCCAGGTCAGTCAGTTTTGACCTTAGGGGCTCGAGCGTTTCATCGATTAAGGGAGGACACCACTGTAACTGCCTATTTTCGACCGCTTTCTTTGGAATTTTATTTTTAAGAAAGGAATAAAATACATGGTCAAAAGAATTTTCAGTCTTCATTAGATATATATTAAAGTATGCAAACAAAAATTTACTCGTCAAAATAATACAAAATGGCGGCTCGTAAGTCGCTATAGCACCTCTGGTTTCCAGCCAACCCTCCCCGCGGCACGCGGTAGAACTGTCGTAAATTTAATCCCGGAACTAAGAGTGAAACATTTTCGTTAATTATATTAGTTTCAGCAGTCAAGTACGGAGGGAAATTAAAAAAATAATGAAACAAAAACAGAGACGAGTTTGAAAAAAAAGTTCGTTTTTTTACCATAATTTTCATATAAAAAGTGATATACTTTTTACAATTTTTAGTTAATCGAAAAAAGCGCTCGTACTTGAATGTAAAAGCCATCTAAAAAGCTACAGTTAGAATTTCAAGTCGATTGGACGAAAATTGTTCGAGTTCTGCCGCCGATTTCAAAAACATGGTTTTAAGAAAAACGTGTTCGAAGTGAACGGTTTTATAGACGCTACAGCTGGTGAAATTTTTTTTCCGTAATCCAATGCCACTTATTGGTGGAAAAAAAAACTATTTTTAGTCGGTACCTTTTTCCCCAAAGATAATAGGGTTACAAGAATCGAGAACTGCGTCTACCGGCGTTGCATCGCCGAAAGCGCTTTTCGGCGCTCGGCGACTCCACTCAAAAATAGCTCAAAAACCACTTGAAAACTTTTTTTATTCAGCTATAAACGAATATGCATCATATTTCGAAGGTTTAAAGGACTTTTTAAAATTGTTTTCATAAAAACGATTTTTCGAAAATGTTGCAGTGGTGTCCACCCTTAAGACAATTTCGTCAGAGGAGTCATAATGTACTCCTTATGTTATCTCATCATAGGCATCTCCCTAAGATAAAAAGTATTTGTTTTTTCGAGACAGTCGACGCAATGTCACCATTTGATTCAAATGTATACAGTAAATTCTTTGTCATATACTGAATGCACCCTCCAAATTTTAAATCGATCGTCTAGATCTTTTCTATAAAATTCACCATTGAAAAAAACCCTCGTTAATATAGGGGTATTTACTTTTTTCAAACTTGTTCATGCGTAAAACTGCCATTCAGCAAAGAGCGTAGGCACTGCTGAATGGCAGTTTTACGCATGAAATAGTTTGAAAAAAGTTTAAAATGTTATGAAAAACTGTCCAATCCCTCAGTGCATTATGACAATTTCGTCATCAGTGTCATAATGTACTCCCTACGTTATCTCATTATAGGCATCTCTCTATGTTGAAAACTTAAACTTAGAGGGTGCATTGAGTATATGACGAAGAATTTACTGTATAAATTTGAATCAAATCGTAACATTTCATCATTCTCCCGAAACTCCTCAATTCTAGAGGGTACCGATTCTTTTCTTTCACGTCGATACGTCCAATTCTTCTGTCTCGGAAATGTTGTAGCGGATTTTACGGAAATTAGAAAGTAAAAATTCCATATGATAAACAGCGTCTAAAAAATCATCGGTATCTTGTAACACTCCGGAAAATCCTTCGTATATCCTCGCCGGCCTTTGCGAACCTACATCTTTTTGCCGTACATTGTAACTTCATGAAATTTGCATCGTTGGGCAACAACGTCATTAATGTCTTTTTATTTTTATTTCTGGCTTTGTATAATTTCCAAAGTCTCTGTTTTACAAATTGAGGTCTACAGTCTGATAAGGACGCGTAAAAACGTTCGAGTGATTTCCATAGTCTGAAATGGCGAAAGAAAAATTCGGGCAATTGAAAAGAATGAATTTCCGTTGCATTCCAACGATGCTTGAGAAATATAAAATAAAGCCATTTCAAAAGATCCTGTTGAAAAATCTACCGATATTACACAAAGTGCAACTATTTCATGGCATTGAAAATGTAATCAGACTCTTCGGGTAATAAAAAACAGGTACATGTAAATAATATGAGTTGGATTTTATTATTTTTCAAACAATATTGATACATGGAGGTATATTATTGGGTTTGTTTGGGTATGTTTTTATAATATTTGTTATATAATTTTTGTAATATATTTGTAATATAAGTTGTAATCTCATTGAAAAATGAATAACAAGATCAGACTTTGATGGGGAGAGAGCATTTTTTAACCAGTCACAGGCTTTCAGCATGTCGCAGCTCTCCCCACTCTACAACAACAGAGTGGCAGTGGAGTGGGCGTAGTGTTAGTTTCGTGTGACATCCAGTCAACTCATTGTCATACCCCTATACCCAGCCTACCTCAACAAACATATGAGGTATTCCACGTGAATCCGCTGGACTTTTTGCCCGACCCCCGTCAATTCGATTTTTTAAAACCTGATTCCATTGACTCTAAAAGACACCCTGATTTTTTTTACATTTTTCGAACCAACCCTGAGTGAAAAAAATGTTTTCTCTGAAAAAAACGCCCCGATTTAAAAATCTGAAAAAAATCCGAAAAAATGCGTGAAGATATGTAAAAATTTTAAAGCTATCACCCGCAGTAGAATTATGATCTTTTCTGTGCTTTCTGAGCGATGAACGTAAAAAAATCCGAAATATTCAAGGACCGCTTACTTTGGGCGGATACTTAAAAATTTTGATACCCACAATGAATTTTTTTGACCATTTTTCAATAACCAAATCATAATCATGGACGTTGAACAGTTAGCAGTCAATTTTTCGGATTTTTTAAACGTTAATCGCCCAGAAAGCACAGAAAAATCATACTTCCACTGCGGGTGATTGCTTGAACATTTTTACATATAATCGCACATTTTTGGGAATTTTTTCAGATTTTTCAATCGGGGCGTTTTTTCGGAGAATTTTTTTTTTGACTAAGGTTTGTTTCGAAAAATCTAAAAAAAATCAGTGTCTTTTAGAGTCAATGGAATCAGATTTTGAAAAATTAATCGAACTGGCGGGGGTCACGGAAAAAGTCCACCGGATTCACGTGGAAGACCTCATATACAGTTTAAAAAGCTCTTTCAATGCTAATTTTCAATGCTAAAAAAGAACTGCGTAATAAAAACGAAAGTGAAGCTTGTAAAATCGCTTGTTGTACTCCAACGACACCGATGGTATTGAAGTTTACATTGTTGAAACGCAACGAATTAAAAAGATCTTATTTCTTCAGTTTCTTCGTCATTCAAAATCGTATCTTGCAAATTTGTGCTGTAGATTTCTGATGAGGATCCTAAAAAACGGTTGGGTGGTTTTCGCGGTGCAAATTTGTCAAAAAGGTTCGGGCTTCTAAACTCTCGTTGCGTTCCAACGATGCAAGCTTCAATACTATCAGCACCACATGTCCAGTGATGCAAAGGATTTTAAAATCAATTAGCGAAACGAGGTGCCTGCAATAACTGTGTCATATTAGCATTCCCCGTATGGCGTTTCAACTCGTTGAATGACTACTTTATCACAATGGGATGAACACATTCCCACGCGGAATGACGCGTAAATGAATATTCCTCGATTATGCACGCCGGATTCTTTCTCCGCCTGCACAATGAGCCTCGACGGGTAACAGAAGCATGTAAGCGCGATAATTCCGTCGAGACGCCGCCTACGCGGAGGCACCCGGTACTAAAGATTACGAAACACACGTGTTGGGCGAATGCCCCCACGAAAAATCGCATTTACACGTTGTTTCTGCCTCCTCACGTCTCTCATCCTTCAACAATGTCTCGACCAGACAAAAGACTCGCGATCAAGGAGTTTCGGGACAATTGCCGAAATGCTATCATGTGATTCAAATTTATACAGAAAACTCTTCATACAGTAAATCATATACTGAATGCACCCTCCTAATTGTAAATCCATCGTCTACACTGTTTATATAAAATTATACAGCTGAAAAAAAAACACACTTTTTAACATAGGGAGATGCCTACCCACATCGCTGAATGGCAGCTTTACATATGAAGTAGTGTAAAAAAATGTTGAGAATATTATGAAAAACTGTCAAATCACTCAGTACATTAAGGGAGGACACCACTGTAACTGCCTATTTTCGACAGTTTTTTTTTATTTATTTGTAACGATAGGAATAGAATACATGGTCGAAAGAACTTTTAGGCTTTATTAGGTGTATATTGAAGTATGTACAAAAAAATTCATTTGTCAAAAAAAAACAAAATGGCGGCGCACGAGTCGCTATAGTACTATTGGCTTTCAGTCAACTCTCTTCGCGGCACCCAGTAAAACTGTCGTAAATTTAATCCTGGAACTAAGAGTAAAATATTTTTGTTAATTATGTTAGTTTTAGCAGTCAAGTAAGGGGGGAAATTAAAAAATAATGAAAAAACAAAATCGAGCCGTGTTTGAAAAAAGTACGTTTTTGCGCCGATAATTTTCACCAAAAAAAGTGATATATTTTCTAAGAAGCTACAGTTAAAATTTTGTCGATTGGACGGAAATTGTTCGTGTTCTGCTGCGTGCCGATTTGAAAAACATGGTTTTGAGAAAAACGTGTTCGAAGTTTTCGGTACCCGCTAGGAAACAAATGCACGAGTGGATTTGCGGAAGCGTGGGAGATCGGTGAGTTACGGTTTTCACTTCAGGATCAAATTTTTGGATGGTATTTTGTGTATCTGGTACTGCGTCTACCGGCGTGGCATCGCCGAAGGCGCTTTTTAGCGCTCGGAGACTCCCCAAAAAATAGCTCGAAAACCACTTTAAAACTGTTTTTTTTCAGCTATAAACGAATATGCATCATATTTTTGAAGAATCAACGGATTTTTTGAAAGTGTTTCCAAAAAACGATTTTTCGAAAATTTACAGTAGTTTTCTCCCTTAAGACAATTTTATCATCAGTGTCATAATGTACTCCCTACGTTATCTCATCATAGGCACCTCCCTATGTTAAAAAGTGTTTTTTTTTCAATTGTAAATTTTACAAAAACGGTGTAGATGATGGATTAAAAATTTCGAGGGTGCATTCAGTACATGACAAAGAATTTACTGTATAAGTTTAAGGGGTTAGGCCACAGTAGCGGGTATAAAATCATGTGCGAATTCAACAATTTTTTTTCGTATGAAAAAGTGATTCCCTCATAAAATTAATTACACATCTATGTAGTATGAATATCAAGCTGTTAGAAAATATATATATATTTTTTTCGATGTACAAAATGGCCGACCACTCGAATCTTTTTGAAACAGCTTTTTTCTAATTGGCGCGATAAATGACTTCAACAATTTTCACTCGATTTACTTCAAATTTAAAAGTTATGTTCCAATTGCATTTCGCAGAGAAGTATGCACGGAATTTCTGATTAATCGGAAACTTTTCATTTTATGAGCAGTTATAACGAAATTATTCACTGAAAATTTATTTCTTAAGTTCAAATACCTACAACTTTTGAATAAAACAATCTTTTTCAAATTCCGTACGTACTTCTCCAGATATTCTAATGTAGATTGACGAGAATGATTTGTTTTGTTGTAGGTAAAAAATTGTGGATGCTAAATGTCACGCCTCGAAGCGCCTAAAAGAAGATAACAAAAGAAAATATTAGTAGTCGGTCATTTTGTATATCGAAAAAAAGATATATATTTTCTAACAGCTTGATATTCATAGTAAATAGATGTGTAATTAATTCTATGAGTGAATCACTTTTTCATACAAACAAATTTGTTAAATTCGCACATGATTTTATACCCGTTGCCTAAGGCCTTAAATCAAATCGTAACATTCCGTCGATCGTCCCGACCCTTCTTGAAAACACGAAGAAGCTAAAAAAACACGTTTTCAATTTTCACAGGATATTCATACGTCGACGCGAATGGAATTCTCCAAACGGTAGCGTACTCAGCGGACGCGGAGAACGGCTTCAGAGTAAGAGCGAGTAACTTGCCACAGCAGCCGGGGAATCCCCATCCGTTGTTCGGCGAGACGCCGCAAGTGGCGGCCGAGCGCAAGCGACATCTCGACGAATTCGAGAGAATCGCTGGTGGCAAGGACGCAGCGCGCCTCTCGCGAGAACCCGCTCCTTCAATAGCCTCCGTAGATAACGAGAAGCAACGAGACACGAGCGGAGTTTCGTCCTCGAGCGAAGTATCGAGGGAATTCAGGAGTCCGTTTTTGCTGACGGGTCTCGAGGCTTCGAGGATCGAAATACCGAGGCCCGACCCGAGCCTGGTGTCCAAGATCGATGAGGTTGACCGACGAGACGACAATTCGCGCAACGATGACGTTTACCTGCACTATCAGAGTCTCGACGGTCCTACGAGCGTCGTGCCTCTACCGAGCGTCCACGGAACTATCGTCGCACCATCCTCCACCTCTTACGTTCAACTTCCGGTGGTGCCCTACAGACTTCTTCACAGCTCGCTACATCACACCCAGGATTCGCTTGGACAATACGACTACAGTTACGTGGGTGACACGAGCTCGAAGACGGAATCTCGTTCCCTCGATGGAACGACGAGGGGCGCTTACAGTTACGTCGACGCGAACGGACTGCTCCAGCAAGTCCACTACATCGCGGATCACAATGGATTCCGGGTCTTGGCGACCAATTTGCCGGAAGCTTGAGCCGCGGACGGCGGCTCACACATAGGCTAGCGTTTTCACGGGGAGTTGACAACTATACGCGGCATTTTGGTTACGTCGTCGTCGTAGTCGCTTCCGTGATGACTGATGCCGGAAATAATTGGATAGGAAAATGCTGCCGATTCCGTACTTCCCGTGAAGTGTCATTACCACGCGCGATCCCGTCAAGCTCACACACTACAAGTGCCTTTTCATTTGAAACGCGTGCTGTAGTGGCGAACTGATCACGTGATCGGAATCCACTAGTTTGGTTTGGTTCATGGTGACTACAAAAAGGAGTTCGAACTCCAATGGAAGGGGTATGGGAAAAGTGACCACAAAATCGCGGATCGGAAGGGTTCCCGAAACCGTCACTTCGTGGCGCTGATTGTTGGGAGCGACAGCTTGAAATTAGCTATACGTGAGAGAGATCGAATGATGAAGCGTCATCAATTGATCGGCCATATTGAATTGTTGAACTGTTGTCATGGAGACCACAGCTAATTTCAAGCTGTCGCTTCTAACAATCAGCGCTGGAGTGGCGTTTTTGGGAACCCTTACGTTCCTCGATTTTGTGGTCACTTTCGTAACCCACAGTTCGGGCTCCTTTATGTAGCCTCCATGGTTTGCTTGGAGAAAAGGGGGAAGTCCGGCAGAAGCATAGGAATGTGAACCTTCGGTCGAAAGTAATATCGGCGCGCAGTTATTCGTCGAAATCGCTTGGGATTATTTTTTATCAACGTGTATTGACTCAATAATGTCGTAAGGATCAATTGCAATGACGTTGAAGTTTGCATCGTTGGTAAGCAATGATTTATCGATCTTTTTATTATATGTAATTTTTATTTCATTATTATTGTTATCCAAAGCATTTTTTTTACAAATTCAGGTCGGAAGACTCCAATAAGGATACGTTAACACGTTCGAGTGATTTTTTTTTAGTCTAAATAGGTGAAAGGAACATTTGAGCAATGAAGAAGAGTACATTTCCTTTGCATTTTAATTATGCAAACTTCAACATCGTTAATTGTATCTGGGCTACGGAGAGCACGGACAAAGTAATCCAGAGACGATATATTGAGACTAAAAATGTTAGACTTCAAATGACGGGGGGTTTTTTTGCGGCACTCGCTGGTCCGCCACTCACCGCTTGGCACTTTGCGTCGTCTTCCTTTGTAAGTTTCCAATCGATGCTGCTATGCCATTCTTTTGATCGGAGTTTGCACACGCGCGAAGCAAAATATCCTGGCTTGACGTTTGGATCATCCAGTCAGAGAATTTCAACCTGTAAGAGACAGTTGCCGCTGGAGCTTGCGTCAATTCAAGAGGACGAGCTTGAAGATTGTTTTATTGGAACTACATAATTATTCTTTAACTGCTCAAGATTCTTTTGCCAAATGTTGCCCACAAAAATCCTTTGACCATATTTCCAGATCCTTATTTAGAGATTTACGATTTAAATTTGCAATAGACGATTTTTTACAATAATAGAAAAATAGTTTTTCGTTGCGTTCCATGGATGCAATCTTCAACGACATTGAAAAGGTACCTCAGCGAGTTCGCCCTAACCCTTTTGCATGTATTTTATCTACGACGATCATACGTATTTTAGGTACTCGAGTCCCAATGACTCGATGACGTTCATCTCGATGATTTATTTCGTCACCCTGCCAATACCGCAGCCGTAAAGGTGGAAAAAGGCATTTTTAACTTCTTTTTGGGAACTGCAATATTTTCTCCTTTTCCTCATCTTTAAATATTCAGGCATAAACTGTGTTTCTCTCTTGTTTGTGGTGAATATTGTCGGGGAATGAATAATTCGGCGTATCAATATTTGCCCAAACGATATGGCTACACGTTTAATCACATAGTGCCAAGCTAGTGATATATATGTTATATATATAGCGTTTATACGATATACGAGCGGTGTGAACAAATTTGCATATATATATATGTGTGTGTGGATTTATAATTGATAGCCCACACATGCACACCCATGTGCACCGATATAATATCGTTTTTGCCATAACATCGTAAATATGTATCATGTTTAATTCAACACGACGATGAATAATAAAGCGAATGAGAATTTTTACTCTGCCCATACCACAAATTCTTCAATCCCTTTATGCAGTGCGCCTTCGAGTAACTATTCGACATTTTTGCCAACATCGAATTTGGTTTTCGACGGATTTTCAAAATGTAACATCCCAAAAATATTTTTTGAAAATGTCAAGTCGATCCCTTTGGAATTGAAGGAGTTGTGGGAGGTTCCGCGAACGGGCGAGTTTTAAGCGCGTTGTTCTGAAAATGACTATTTCAGAATCGGTGACCACGATATCTGAAAAATCACTCCACCAATCTACTTGAAATTTTACAAGCTTCTTATACATACGAAAAAGGAGTGCTTGAACGACCGAATTTTTTTTCGATGCATAGTTTTTTTTCACCGAAAATCGATACTTACGCTTTGGTCTGCGGCCATTTTTTGAAAATCAATATTTTATTAAATACTTCGTCCAAGCACCAGAACATTTTATACAACAACTAAACGCGTTTGATTTTTTTTTCATTTCGGATAATTTGTTTTCGAGCCGGAGTGGTCACTGCGAAGGACGTTTTTCAAAAAGCGGTCTGCACAAACCATTGTATCTATCAAATTTATTAATAGTTTAACATTTTTTAAATTCTCAAATATGCCTAAAAACATACTCTTTAATGAGAAAATAAAATTCGAAACCTGCCCACTTTTTATCATAAACAATCGCGAGTACTCCTTTTCCGGTCACATGGTAAATATAACCTCTCAAGCGATCGGCGTGAAATTTTAAAACTTCGTAGTTAAGTCCCTGAATATTTGAGCAAAATAGTATTCAATTGCGAACATCGCGTCTCTGTACTTCTCGAGGCAATAAAAACATCAAATAAACGAGTACGTGAATTTTAAATTTCGTGGCGCTGAAAATCGATCGATAAACGAGGTCATTTGGTTTCAAGAGGCACAGTGTTGGAATTTTCTCGATTTTTACCGAGGTATTTTTACCAATTAAGCGGATACCTACCAAGGTATGGTTGAACGATCGGAAAATATTTCAAATATTGTGCATAAACTCGCGTGCTCTTGACTTGAAAAAAAGAGGGTAAATGCTTATTGCTCACAGATTTTTATTGAAAAAGTGTATGTAAAAAATAAACAATAATATATAATATATAAATATATAAAATATAATATATAATATATAAAATAAACAATAATAAATAATAATATATGTATATAAATGAGAGCGGTGAAAAAAATATTTTTAAAACTCAACCCTTACCTTTTTAATTAATAATTTAAGCTAAAACGAGGTAAAAAAATAAATGCTGATTTGAGCTCCCTGACTCAAATCTAAACGATAATGCTGAATAAGTTTTAATTTCTCTTTAATTTCCTCTCTTCAATTATCTCCACATTTAATTTGCACAGGAAATGTTCTCATGATCAAACTTCATTAACTCATCAATAACAAAATTAAAAAATTCAAATCCGGACAAGTATTCTCAAAGCTGATCTTTACAGCTTCAAGCTTTTTTTTATCCCGATATCGTTTTGACACGAATTACAACTATCTGAAGAATGGATGTATTCATGCCTGGTATGACAAAAAGGATGATTCGAATATTAAAAATAATGACGATATTATTACGCATAGCTATAGGGGCCAGTTTTAAGAATTTCCAACCAGAATTGAGAAATATTAATTAGTAGTTGCGTCATTAAAGTTTGCACTTAAACTGTACATTTTCCGTACAAATCAAATTCTGCGTATATAATATTTTCAACAGAAAAGAAAAAGGGTAGTCATGAAATCTCGACATTTTCCTACAAGAAAGCACACAAAGCTTTTATAAACGCGTAAGTTTGGTCCTTGAACGAGAGCAGGCACGTCGCCGGAGCAAGAAAGTAGAAAAAGATTCCCGTATACGTCGTCTCCCCTCGTATATGATCCTCGATAAGTGGACGAGTCTTTTTAAACGTTTTGGATTCTTCACGAGCTTTAAAGGTTCACTACGGTGCGCGAAGTTGTAATTGCTCAAATGGGATTGTCAAGGAAAGGAAGCCGAAGTTGTAGACCGTGTCCGTGTAGTTTGTACGATTCTTCGCGAACAAGAGTTGTAACGAGATGTCAGTTTGAACGAACCTTAATAGCGGGAATGAGATTGTCAACGGATGAAAAGTTCGTCGAGTCGCGTTGGTTCACTGGGTGAGTTAAATTGTCGCGAGGCTTTTGGTTAGCTGGTGCTTCGTTGCACGCTTTCTTTTTACAAGTTTTTCTTTAAGGGGTTACGTGGGTTTGAAAATGTCAAAAAATCCATTTAAAAAAATGATTATCTAATAGTATAATATGTCTCGAATATTGTCCCAAAGTTTTAAGTCAATCGGAGTAAAAGTCTAGGAAAGAGAGCCTTTGGGAGAGCTTTTGAGAACTCTTGGGAAAGACCGGCTGGGATCGACGGAAGTATATCGCATTTTTGTCAAAACACTATTTTTAAAGTCGGTGGACACGATTACTCAAAAACTAATGCACCGATCTTATTGAAATTTTGCACACTTCTTGAAAATAGCATTGACTAGTGATTCAACGGAGGTTTTTTTTCGATTACAACTAATTTTACAAGGCTATACGCAGTGTAAATTTTACCAAAAATTGAACTATTTTGCATACAAATCTGACAAAAAATTAAATTTTCCTTTAAAAAAAAATCCTTCGTTCAATTACGAGATATACTTATCTATTAACAGAAAAAAATTGGATTTCTCATTTCAGATAAAGCTATCATGAGTTATTGTGACCACCACGAGGACACTTATTTTTAGGGGTCTCCGCAAACCAGGTCCCACCGACTGAATTTCCCAAATTTTTAGATGAAATTTTTTTAAAAATATTGTTGAAATGTTGCTCTTTTATGTGCTTAACATTTTGAATAAAATAATTTATGTATTATATATTTTTTTAAAATGGAGAACATATGCTTTTGCTTTGGCTTCAAAATTCACGTAATCCTTTAACTTGACTTTCTGTGAGATGCAAAACGGAAAATCGATATTTCACCCACTTCCCGACTACTTAGAGCTCTGAAATTTTTGAAACATGCATCTAAAAGGTGAAAACGTATGATTCAATTTAAGAAAATAAATAAAAAAATATCCATAAAATTTTCAACTTTTCATGTAAAACTAGCGATATTTAATCATCCATATAAAATCTCACTATCACACAATGAAATTTGTAGCTGACTGTTTCTATGTGAAAAGTTTATATGCAACAATTAGTCGTAAGTTCAATCACAATTACAGTCTTCGTTATTTTTTACAAGCATTCCATGTTCCTAACGTACAAACTCGTAAACTAGTAAACTACTAGTAACAACTAACTAGTAAAATCAATTAAACACTAAAAAGTAGAAAATAGTTTATACGTCAAAAAAGCAAGCTTTTGTTTAATGTACTAAAAAGTAGGAAATCATTTTTTTAACCAAGTCACCTATATGTGACTGTAAAGAAAAGCTCGGGGCGCTCAAAATTTAGACATATAATCTTCAATTTATAGAAATCCGTTAACATCAACTGTATTTAATTTACTGCAAAACAACCTTAGATTTCGTAAATAAAAATCCTGAAACTGAGTATAAACGTGTGATAACAATTTCTCTAATTACTATTGTGCCAAATCAAATAGGTCAATGAAACTGAATTGATAAAATTTATTAAAAAATTGATAAGTTGAGCGCCCGAGCGTTTATTAATAGACACATATAGGCGAATTGGTAAAAAAACATTTCTACTTTTTAGTACATTAAGAGGCCACGTGGGTTTGAAAATTTCAAAAAATCCATTGAAAAAAAAATTTATTATCTAATAGAACAATAGGTCTAGAATATTATCCCGAAGTTTTAAGTCAATCGGAGTGAAAGTCTAGGAGATAGAGAGCCTTTGGGGTTCCCCTTGGTGGGAAAGACCGGCCGGGAGTAACGCAGGTATATCGCATTATTCTCAAAACACTATTTTTGAAGTCGGTGGATTTCTCAAAAACTAATGCACCGATCTTATTGAAATTTTACACACTTCTTTAAAATAGCATTGACTAGTTACTGAACGAAGGTTTTTTTTCGATTACAACTAATTTTACAAGGCGTGTAGTGTAAATTGTACCAAAAAATGAACTATTATGATACAACTCTGCCAAAAGTTAAAATTTGAATTTTTTTAAAAACCGTTCATTCAGTCGAGAGCTATACTTATCTACTAACAAAGAAAACTCGTTCTTCATTTTCAGATAAAGCGACTATGAGTTATCCTAAGCACTAAAAGGACACTTTTGAGAGGTCTCCGGAAACTAGGTCCCACCGGCTGAATTTCCCAATTTAAAAAAAACATTGTTTAAATGTTGCTCTTTTATGTGCTTAAAGAGCTAGTCCACTTTGGAGCCACGAAAAAAGGCTATTTTCGCGATTTTTTTGAGGATTTTATAAAATATATGAATATAAAAGTTGTCGGGCTTTATAAACAAAGTCTTGAAATCTATTTTTAAAAAAATTAATACATTTTTATTCATTTTTAGGTACAAAAACTATAGTTTAACGTAACGCCTCAAAAATAGGTGGGCTAGGTAACTCCATCACAATTCGGCAACGGCTTGTCTGAAACAAAAAAATCAACGTCCATTAGATTCAGTATGACACCAACTACAAAATGTCCCTCGAATATGAAGTTTTATCAAAAAATAGCAGATGAAAACCGAAAAAAGAAAAATAACGCGTTTTTTTCGCAGTTTTTCGCAAAAAAGAGTAAAAATAAAAATTTTAAAATCATCGAGGGTCATCTTGTCGCGAATCATGTTTACAATATGTGGTTCAATTTTCAAGAGAATCGTTTTATTAGTTTTAGAGATACGATGGAGCTAGATTTTGAAAACGTTGTTTCGAGAAAAACGCATTTGAAGTTTATACTATGAAAAACTCTTACCTAAACTCAATTGGCAATTCCTGCGCCGTACAAAATCCCTTCTGATTGCTCATCATCGTCGATTTTTTTGAGTCTTGCTTGTTTTCGATTTTTTGAAATTTTCAAAGTGAACTGGCCCCTTAATATTTTGAATAAAATAATTTATATATTATATTTTTTAAATAGAGATAATCTGTTTTTTTTTGCCTCGAAACCCATGTAACCCCTTAAACAAAAGCTTGTTTTTAAAAATATTTTTTACATATAATTTTTTTTAACCACCCGTTGAGATTCTCTTTTTTCGCTGCAGATACATCTATTTTTGTCTTCCTTTGCCTCCTTCGCTCCCTCTTTTCTTTGGCAGTGCTTTGCTTTCTCCTCGGTTGTTTTCTCTCTTTTTTTCCTTCTTCGTTTCTTCTCTCTTCCTGTTCCTCTTCTTTGCTTTTTTCCGTTTCTTTTTCTCTGAACCCCCCAATTAAAGTGGGGGGGGGGGGGGGGGGGCACTTTAATTGTTCCCCTTTTCATTGCCCTCTCGCTTCGCCAAACGTGAGATCTCGTTTGGGTTAATTACATACGCTATCGTGATGTAACAATGCCCGAATTGGAGCGCAAGCTGGCGCTCCCTCGTCTAGGTCGTTTAGAATCGACAAGCAGCAGGCCGCAGAGCCTCGCGCCTCAAAGGCGTTGAGCATATATCGATTGTCCGATTGTCACCGGTGTGGCGCGATGTCATTCCATTAGCCCAAATGTTCGAATCGCATGTCGCGCAAGCTCCGGTCGTGTGCACGCGTGTTGGTCGGTTCATTTGGGACTCGGAACAAGGCCGCGCAGCCCAAAAATGCTCTTCTCGAACGAGCGAAACATTGTATATGCTCATTGGCGTATTTCGGTGGCGGGTGTGTAACGCGGCGACAATCTCTCACCCTGATGAATCTGCTCGACGATGGAGGGGCTCGTTATAATCCCATCGATCACGTGGCAAACCAAATGACACGTTGGCCGATCGCGACCCTTCGATCTCCGCGTTCGCAAGTATTCGCCTCTGAGAGTAAGAGTGCTCTGTTATCTCGTGGAAAACGGAACGAAGAGAGGACAAAATCGAAGCGGGGTACCATTGATGATGATGTTGAAGTTTGCATCGTCCGAATGCAACGATTAACTTTTTTCCTTCATTTTTATCATTATCGAAAGGCTCTTTGTTGTTGCAAACTACGGTAGTAGATTTTTAATAACAATACGTAAAAACGTTTGAGTGATTGTCGTGGTCTAGGTCGGACAAAAAAAAAACGTTTGAGCAACGTAAAAGAATCGACTTCGGTTACATTCAAACGACGCAAACTACAACGTCGTCGTTGATAGCTGAAAATAGGTGTACACTACCGGTGAAAAATATGGACACGTCTCGCGATTTTTCGACCATGCTGTCATGAAAACGAAAGGTTCGAAATTGATTTTTTTCAAACGAGAGGTGGAGTCTTCGAGTTGTTTTTTTTTCATCTGGTCGCCTTATTAAAAACCGTGGTTCTCGAGGGGCCGGGTTGAAATTCCGAACTTTGAATGGTCAGACCGCTCAAAACTCCGAAAGAATAGTAACCCGAAAGATCAAAACTCCGGAAGAATTTTACACGAAAGACCAAAACTCCGAAAATCTTAACACCGTCAATATAATTTGACTATGGAAGTTTTAAAACTTTCTAAATTTTCAATAAATCGACGAATTATTTCAATCACTTTTGTTTATTAAGAAGTGATTTTTAGCCCAATTTGAAATTTGTCCAGACAATGTTATACGTTCTACATCATTTACAGTCAACTGTCGAGAGTTTCGCTGGCATGGTCTCGACATGAGGGCCGGGTTAAAATTCCGAACTTTGAATGCACCGATGGCTTAAAATTCCTAATTTTAATGTTCCGAAATTACAAGGTTCGTTAAGATTATGCCAGCGAAAGTCTACACAGTTGACTGTAAATGTTGTAGAACGTGCAACATTGTCTAGACAAATTTCAAAATTGACGTAAAATCACTTCTTAATAAAAAAAAATTCTTGAAATTATTCGTCGACTTATTGAAAATTTTGAAAGTTTTAAAACTTCCATAGTCAAATTATATTGACGGTGTTAAGATTTTCGGAGTTATGCCAGCGAAAGTCTACACAGTTGACTGTAAATGTTGTAGAACGTATAACATTGTCTAGACAAATTTCAAAATTGACGTAAAATCACTTCTTAATAAAAAAAAAACTCTTGAAATTATTCGTCGATTTATTAAAAATTTTGAAACTTTGAAAACTTCCATAGCCGAATTATTTTGACGGTGTTCAGATTTACAGAATTTTGGTCTTTCGTGAAAAATTCTTTCGGAGTTTTGATCTTTCGGGGTAGTATATTTTCGGTGTTTTGAGCGGTCTGATAATCCAACGTTCGGAATTTCAACCCGGCCCCGTTCAGATTTTCGAAGTTTTGGTCTTTCGGGTGAAATTCTTTCGGAATTTTCATCTTTCGGGGTAGTATTCGTTCGGAGTTTTCGGAAACACTGTTCCTCATAAAGCAGAAGAAGTAGGAAGTTCTTAAATCTGAATAAAAATAGCAAAAAGCAACTTACATTGCCATTTTACAAAAAACAATGACACGTGAGTTTCTGAGAGTAAGGATATCGCCGAAAAACAACCGTATTTAAGGTCACCCAGTAGGGAAAAAAATTAGTTAGGAATAAGACAAGATAATGTTAAAAATTGCATTGTTGGAATGCAACGAAAGTTCTTTTTACAGGCTTTTATTCAACTTGCTTCGTTCGTATGTCTGTTTTTCCGGTTCAAAATTTGAAATCCATTTTTCGAGCACTTGCTGGCATCCGATTGAGCTACAATTTGGCACACCTGTGGAACTTCGGCGACAATGCAATAATATGTTACCATGGAGCTGGTCTGACGATGGTGGTGGGAGGTGGGCAATGCAACTCCTTAATAGCACATGCTAAGACAGTCGAGTTTGTGATCATTTGTTTTGTTATCATGAGCACTTCTCATTACACGTGATAACGAGAGTCTGATAATGGTGGTGGGAGGTGGGAACTGAAATTTCCTAATGGCAAATGATAGGACGATCGAGTTGGGGCTCATTAACTTTGTTGACTTGAGCACTATTTATAATTACACTTTTATAAAGCTTCTCGCGAAACCTTTATAACCTAAGGCAAGGTTTTTGATTACGCCGATGTGTGAATGGCATGGGGGTCTGGCATGGCAAACAAACCCAAATAAATTCTAATACTAAAAAGTATAAAATAAAATAAACGTGAAAAAACTTTTTTGAAATAAGCTTTTATTTAAAAGGTAGTGTACTAAAAAGTAAAAAATAATGTTGTATCGTTGTATGTTGTGTACTGAAAAGTAAAAAATAATAATCAAAACAGTGTATCTACAAAAAAGTTCCTTCCTTGGTCACTCATCATAGGTGCAAGTACTTAAAAGGTACATAAACGTAGATATTTTTCATAAGTACTTATTTCATAAGTACTAATAATACTTTAAAATTTCTGAAAGAGCTTCGTGCTTTTAAAACTTATATTTCATATTTTTAAAATATCTACGTTTATGTACCTTTTAAGTACTTGCACCTATGATGAGTGACCAAGGAACGCACTTTGTTGTAGTTATACTGTTTTGATTTTTAATTTTACTGAACATTATTTTTTCCTTTTTAGTACAGTATCTTTTAAATAAAAGCTTGTTTAAAAAAGGTTTTTTTACGTTTATTTTTTTATAGTTCCACTTCCATATTTTCATCATCACGCAAAATCTGTTTTTGCGTGTTTCTATCGTAGATCTCCGAATAAGTATCCCAACAAATAATCGAGATAATTTGCATGCACAATTTGCTGAAAGAAATTCCCAAGTATATATTTTCGTTGCATATCAACAATGCTAAGTTGAATCTCATTGATGGAGCTTGTTTTTTAATTCATCGAATACTATATCGAACATCACGTTGTGACTTTTTGAAGCCAAGATTTGCAACTTTTCGGTCAGTAGTGCGTGTTGCAGAGATTGGAAAGTGGGTGGAAAATTGGTCGAATTTTGATTCCACGGACGAAGCACAATTATAGCGTCGTTGCGTAGGATGGGTAACATCCGGTGCCTCGAGCGCTGTAATATCCGCGTACATATAACCGAGGTTGCAGAAACGCGAGCGGGAAGATGCCTCGATAGTTTATTCCAGCTGCGGATCACGATCGAAGCACGTTGTTTGCATGCGTAACTGGTTAATGTTTGGCCAGCGAAATACATCGCGAACGTAATAAAAGCTCGTACGCGAAATTATGCGATATTTGAGAACAAGGGAAATCGTATATTCATCCACTGCCCTTCTCGTGATCATATTACACATACTGTTATCCCGTACTCCACACGAACCAGAATTATTATATTGGAAATTCAATATTTACCATATTGATAATTTTTTGAAATACGGTATTTTTATTGAATATTTTTATATCCTAGGGTCTTCAATTCATTTTATTCAATTATTATGGAGGGTCAGATCGCCCACTGCGCTACGGCAAACCGCCCCGCTGCGATTTATACTGCCTTTCATTTTCTCGAAAGTATGTTTTAGAAAATGGTGTAAGTCGTA
>OY723385.1:51636759-51744259 GCA_963210295.1 Ophion ellenae
TTTTCATAATTTCGCATAGACTGGAAGAAACTGAAATTCGATAACAAAAACGGCAATGCTTGGGAAAAATTGCTCTCTAAAACGGCAACGACGAAAAAGAACGTCGTTTTTTCCAGAAATTTGAGATACTGTTTTTTCTAAAAGCACAATTGCAACGTAACACAAAAGACGTCAATAATTTTTTTTTGTAATATCAGAACATTCCCAGTTATTGTGGCTTGAAGCTTGAGAGATCGACGAAGAATTTGAAAATCCAGCCAGCTGTTCGAGCCCAAGAATGAAGTGAATCGAGAATTCACACTTGTGAAGTCTTTTTTTCCAAGTATCAACATATTGATAACTTATAGTGATGATTCAAGGTTTATGCGATGATTTAAAATGTATAGTGATGATTTGAGCTTTCGGAATTAAACTTTTATGGAACAAACAAACTTCCCGTGTCCAGGAAGTTTGTTTCTTATTTTCAATAAATGAAATCGCCGAATTCCGCTTACCCTCAACTTCTCATGTTTATTATCAGTTAATCTCACTTCTTGCTTGTCTCACTTATGTCTATGTATATCGTTACATTTGGTTTCATCTTTACGGTCTTGTTCGCTTCGCGTTCCATTGCGCATTACCCACACACACGCGCATTCGCACACACGCACACACGCACAAGTGCGTGTGACGTTTTCGATATTCACGTCGAGACTGATCGTGGAAACGGGGAATTGACGATCGTGTTCCGTTCGTTCGTCATTTCGACGTGACCGCCGACCATAAAAACTCGACGCGAATGCCTCGTGTGCGCTGTCTGTGTGTGTAAATTGCAATTGCGTTTGTTGCCGTTAACGCGTGCAGAGTGTGATACGCGCCATTTGGAATTGAAAAAAAAAACGGCAAAAAAATATATATGATGGTTCACGAGTACACACGACTGTTTAAATAATTACAGTAATGGTACAATTATGATCATAACAATAGGAATAATAGCAGTAACAATAATAAAAATAACATTGTCGTAACGCACAGAATCAATCGATCGATATATACATACATACCGGGTGTCCCATATTAATCTTACACCTGATTTATCTCGAAAAATTCTGCTCCGATCAATAGGCAATTATATCAATCAATAGAATTTCTATAATCAATAGGTAATTCTATCAATCAATAGATCAAGTGTTCTTGATCGGAGCAGTATTTGATCGGATTACAAAGTCTTTAATATCCCTAGTGTAAGTGTGTGTGTAGGTGTGAGTTTCTTTGGGTTTGCTCGATAACCCAAATAAGTATTAGGTCTCTGCGGCTCGTCACTACGGCTTAAAAAATGGTATTCTAACCTAAAATTTATGAACGTTATCAAAAAACTTTGCCTACAAAAGTTATTTTTTTTTCTGATAAATGTTTGGGTGAAAAAAATGATCTCATTAAAAAAAAAACATGTCGGCCATCTTAACGTCGCCATTTTGAATTTTGGACCACCAAATATTTTTTTAACGTCCCCCTTTGAATCTTAAAAGTTTTACTATACTCAATACCTGATCGGAGCAGTATTTTTCGAGATAAAACAGGTGTAAGATTAAAATGGGACACCCGGTGTTTATATATATATATATATATATATATATATCGACGTTTATATGTCGTGTGCGTGTTTCGATTCGACACTTTGGCGCCGCGCGCGATATAGTCTTTCTCTTTCTCCGCATATTGTTCTTAGTCGCTTATATATATATATATATATATATATATATATTCGTAGCACGTTTGCTTGTCAAATGTTTTATACGCCCGCAGTTATGATCCTTTCGCTCGTACATTCACTCTTGAGCGCGTTCGCGCATGCCCGCGGTATTGATACGCAATTGGGGGCTTATCAGATAACGACTAGAATAGGATGCGTCGCGGGATGCATACGCGCGGGTGGACGATCACCGATTTATCGGGATCGTACCGACTCATCTGTGGAAGCTTTTGTCCTGCCATCGCTATTTCTTCTTCCATCGGACACACACACACACACACACACACACACACACACACACACACACACACACACACACACACACACCCACACACACACACACACCCACACACACACACACACACACACACACACACACACACACACACACACACACACACACACACACACACACACACACACACACACACACACACACCCACACACACACGCACCCACACACACCCACACACACATACACGCACGCACACACGCACGCACGCACGCACGCACGCACGCACGCACGCACGCACACACACACACCCACACACACCCACCCACACACACACACACACGCACACACACACACACACACACACACACACACACACACACACACACACACACACACACACACACACACACACACACACACACACACACACACGAACCTCGTGGCCACCACTCGATGATCCCTCTCGAAGTATCCAACTTTTATCGGAAGAGTTTTTTCCTAAGTCTGATAGGTTAGAAAATATTTCTAATGCTAATAGTGGTTGACTTATCCGGTATATATATGTTTGTATGTATATATCCGACGGAAGAAGAAGTATATATATCCGTGTATATGGCGTGTATAGAAAATAAATGAAAAATGCCATCTTCAGGTTGAAACAATATTATCAGGTATGAAATAAATTCACGCCAAATTTGAGCTCTCCAACTCAAGTCCGAGTGGTGGCGCCGGGTCAATGTTTTGTCCCCGTTTGATTCATACAGAAAATTTGCTCTGCACTGTCGGGTTCGTATAACTGAACAAAGGATTGATCCTTCTTTAACGCGATTGAAGACCCTTAAGGCTGATTCTCGCAGCTATAGAAAGGTTTTTTTTTTAATTTCTCGATATCGTTATCTCCATTCAAATTGCACTTTAAAAAAATTCCAACAGATATACAGTTGCAGTTATAAGAAAAAACTTAGTCTAAGTATACATGAATTTTAGAATAGCCGTAATTTGTGGAGAAATGAATGATACCGATATTTACAAAAAAAAAAAGCTTACGGCTGTATTGCTGAGCTTTAAGAATCTTCGTCCGAGGTTGAAAAGTATCAATGAGCCATTGAGTTATGTAAGGTTGAGCCTGAATCGCGATTTTTTCGTGTAAATCCAACTGGAAAGAAACGTTCCACCGCTACCACTTGGATTCGAGTTCGATTTTGATGTGAGTTTTTTTCACACGCGATCGTATCGCTCGAGGAGATGAGAGATGACATTTTTTTTCGACGTGGCCTAATACAAACATATGTATTTAAGTTTTGACAGGTCTTCGTTTGATGTTGCGTTTGTTCCAGTTTACTTTCCGCTTGTCCGGTTGGTCCGTGACCGGACGATCGTGCGATCCGGATGTGAAGCTGACCTCGGAGGTTCTGGGATCGAAGGCGACGCGATGAGCGCCAGCCCGGGCGTGCTACAGTCATCTGGAGTCGCTCTGGGAATGAGCGTTGTGCTCGGAGCTCGGATCGAGATCCGAATCCTCGATCGACACACCGTGATGGGGCACGCGAATCGTGTAACTCGGGCTTCTCTCGGTTCTGCAAATATTCCAAGCGCAACGGAGCAGGTCAATGAAGGCCTGGCAATCGGAGATGCTACACGAGCACGACCGACGACGTTTTTCGAATAGGTGTACAGTCCCAAAGTAAGAGTTTTCAAGATATCCGTCTCAAATTTTGACACAGGATTCACGATTCTTCACGCCCTTCTTTATCCTGCTATGGAAGCTTTTTTTTAATCCTCGTATTTTTGTCACGAAAAACTGTCGAAAAAATTGACTAAATTCGATACTTTTTTTTTTCAAAACGCCGCCAATTTGACAATGTTGATTTAAAAAAAACTCGATACTACGATAGCGGCTTTCATACTGATTAATATACTTTTTACAAATTTCGTCTCAGATAATATTTACGGCCACAAGCGTGTACACCATGAGAACTTATTTTTTTTTCGAACACATTTTCAACCGTTAGAAAAATGCTTTAAAAAATCGTTAAAATATTATTTTCTGTTCTTCATGAGTGCTTTGATTTGAAATTAAAAAATCAGACTGACTAGCGTATTTTGACAATCGAAAAAAAAATCGCCAAAATCAGCTATTTTTCGACCCGTTACCCTGTGATGATCCCTTAATCCTGGGTAGTCTATTTATGGCACCCTGGCCCGTCACACATGGCCTGTCGGATCAACGATTGTGCCTCGTTTATAGCTTACAAACAAATGCCTATTTTCAGCGGCAATTTTAGGGAAATTGAAACGGTAACATCTGTTCAACGAGAATGAAGATAGCACAACGTGAAAAGGCCATTTGTATCGTAGTTGCAACATTTGTAATCAGACGAGAAAACTCTTCGGAAAACTGAAGAAAGTAATGCTGGATTTTAGGCAAAAAACGGTCCGTTTCTCAGAGGTGGCGGTCAGGGTGGCTGAAGAACAAGTAGAGCGATTTGATTCGATTGAAAAAAAGTTGATTTTTTGAATGGTCTGACGAACCGATTTGGAGATTTCGAGATGTTTGCCGCGGTAGCTAATTTTGAGCTCCTTCTCGCGCCACCTCGACAGGGCCTCGCTTTAAGGGGGCTCCATAAGCTTGACATTTTTAAAATGTGATTTTTTATTACATCGTTTTAAAGCCTGGAATCTTTAGCTCTGAAAGCTCTGAAATTTAGCTTGCAACAAAGATTTTGTGAAAATTAAAAAACTGAAGAAGTTGTGGCAATTTTCAGGAAGGGTCGGATCGCCCTCTGCCCTATGCCGAACTGCCCCACTGCGATTTACCCGTCTTTTTGTTTTCCTCGAAATTCTGCTTTATGAAACGAGGAAAGTTGCACCTCAAAATATATTCGCCCCATTTACTTCAAATTCGGACAGAGCTTTTTATTGTATGTATGACGGTATGATTTTTTTATTAAATTTGTTCATCCGTTTGTTACTCAATTCAACAAATAATGGAAGTTGTTTTTTTCTTCGAAAATCGAACGTTTTTTTAAGGGGAGGGTAGGGGTTTGCAATTTTGAAAAATCGATTTTTTTTGTCTTTTCTTATAGTTAAACATTTCAAGAATATAATCCCAAAATTTCAAGTCAATCAGAGCAAAACTCTCGAAGTTATTGACTATTTAGTCCCGCTCCTCTAACACTGTAGCTCCGACTTCTCTAAACTTCAAACGCGTTTTTCTAAAAACCACTTTTTCAAAGTCCGTGTTCACTGCCATTTAAAAACTACATGACCGATTTATTTCAAACTTGGTACACACTTTTTACATATAAAATACCTCCCCCCAACGGTTAGTTAGAGATTTTTGTTTACATTGAGGGGGTTTTCCACCCCCAAAATGGCGGAATTTATCGTGAAAAATAGCACTTTTCACTTTACGTGACCACAGAAAATTCGGAAATGAAAAAAAAATTATCAAAGACCGTTGGAAGGAGGATTTGACGATACTTTGACTAAATTTCAATGGTACTTGATTTCAGATAATTTCTAGCTGAGATACAGTGAACACCGCAAATCGTGTTTTTCCAAAGGCGTTTTTGGAAAAGCTTTGTCACCGGCTTGTTTGTGGATATTTTCGCGTACAAATTTCACGGAATGTTCTTGAAATGACACTCAACAATGTACAAAAGGTTTCAATAAATTTTTTCTATCCATATAGATGAACAAAATTCGCAAAAAAGTGTTTTTTTTTCACGCTGAAACCCCTACCGTTCCCTTAAAGCCTGCCATTTTCGTAACTTTCAAAATTTTGACAAAGTATCCAGCCGTACGAAAGTTTTATTATTATGGTGGAAGAACAAAATCTATTTTCCATTTCAGACGACCCTCGTTGCCAGAACGACCTGCACCGATTGGTCATGCAGCAACTGCACCGCTTCGTTCAAACAATAATAACTTCATTGTTTATCAATATTTTTCAATGAAACAAAAAACCCAATTCTGCAAGACTATGTATTGATTGTGTGTAAAATTCCGACATCCCCATCGCAATATTCTCATGAGAAAAAAATATTGAAAATCAACTTTTGTTTTGGGCTCCAAGACTATGCAGACCCGTTAATATCATTGAGCGACAGCGTTGAAGTTTGCCCCGTTGCAACGCAATGAAGTTTCTTCTTAATTTCTTCTTTTTTATTATCATACAAAATCCTGTTTTGCAGATTGAAGTCGTACATGTCTAATAAATGATTTTCCTGGCCGAAAGCAACCAGAAAACGGAGCAGATAAAAAAGTACCGTTGCATGTCAACGATGGAAAGTTCACCATCTTTCTGACCGCGCACCTAGTAGTGCCTAAGTGTAAAAATGGAAGAATTCCCGGGTTCGAATGATGGATATGAGTTATTTACCTCGCGGCTGCCAACTGACTTCCGTCGCTTCCACGTCTCAGCCCGCTGCGCCTCATTGTGCACAGGCAATTGCATATTATCCTCTTGAACGCGAATCTGAAGTCCTTGCTGAAGAGTGCATAGATGCACGGATTTATCGCGGAGTTGCAATAACCAAGCCAGAAAAGAACGCTGAATACCGTTGGATGAATGCAATTGGGACAAAAGGCACGCAGCAGGTACATCGTGAAGAACGGCAGCCAACAGAGAATAAAGCCACCGACAATAATGCCCAATGTTTTCGCTGCTTTCGTCTCCATGCGAAATCTCTTCACCTGAAACATTTCATTTCGTGTCAATTTTCTTTTCCGACGTTGCTCCGAGCTTCCGCGTCGCTTCCGCGTCGCTTCCACCTGCGTTCTTGTCGTGCCTTTCGTGTCCCCCGAGACACCAGCCGGAGCGTGTTGCTCGGCTGCACTATTCTCCGATAACACAGTGCTGCGTGTGTCGTGTGTGCATGCAAGAACGCAGGATCATTGTGGCGAAAAGCCTGACTGATGCTGACGACAGTATTTTGCCGGGTTCCTATTTTACTGGCATCAGGAGCTCGGAAAAGTTTGCACATTGCTAAGAAATGATTTGAATTGATCCATCAGGATTTAGGGAAGATCCGATCCTCGACAGTACAGAGAAAAGAGAAAACACTCGGTGCAACGAAATTTTTCATGTACAGGTGGCCAACGAAATATTAAGATGAGAAACACTTAAAGATTTGATTTCAATTAAATATTTTATCATTTTATTAAATGTATCGTTTTATTAAATTATAATTGAATAAAAGGTGTCTCGAAATGACCTGACATTTTTAATTGCGCGTTATTTTTTTTTTGTGGCCAACATGGAGTACCAATTTTTGACAACTGGCTCAGGAAGTATTGAGGTTTAGTCATGGAGAATTACACGATCGAGCAATTCGTCAAAAGAGTGAACGTTTGCAAACAGGGACGAGGCGGCCATTTATCGGATACTGTTTTCCAAACATAACCTCCATTTTTGTACCTTATCTTGAAATAAAAATATTCATACTTTGAAAATAAATAATACGTTTTTTAAATAAATTAAAATGTCAGGTCATATCGAGACACCCTACATTTTACCCCATCGAACAAGAGGTTCGGTGGAATTACCTAATGTTCCATTTTTTCAGTACATAATTCGTTGACATACCCCAATGACGGATTTAGCTCGCACAAGTCATTTTTCTCAGTGAAACGTAGCCGAAATTCAAAATTTGCAAATATATGCCTCAGCTGTAAAGTAAAATCGGTCGTAAGTCAAATTTGCGGTGAAATCGTTTCTTTTTTATTACGTCAACTTTATTTGTGAATATTTACGTTTCTTGGAGCGAAACTCTCGGGAATAATGTATAGGGCTGTACGACTGTGGAAATTTTCGCTCAATTGTTCACAGCGTTGCCGTACAGTTTGGTAAGGATGTATGGAAGAGCAGAACGAGAAAATAATCAGAATTCCAGTACGCTACAATTAATAACACTATGATTAGATAGTGAAATTTTCCCAAGATTTTCCTTCAGAAATAAATTACCCGCGTAAAAAGTATAAAACATTGTGTACCATTTTTCCGCAGTGATTTTTGTCATCATGCCTGACAGTAAAATAACGTCCCTTAAGAACGCATGCAGAATTACTGCAAATTAAAAGTGTTGTAATTTTTCGAGAAGTTAGTAGATCAATTCTGAATTTCGTATGTAGGCTTAGCACAAACGGAGTAAAAATGCATCCAATTTTTATCGCCATGGCAACGTTTCCACAGTACTCCCATACATCCACAACGAATTTGCAATATAATATACATTTATTAGTGATAGAAATTATGTCTATTACTACTAATATTTATTAATTATATCAACATTCATATACTTCTAATACATATAAATTATTATATTGGTATTTTTAAAAATGTTTATATATTATTAATACGAATTAATAATATTGTAGAGACGATTTAGCGAACTGCAATGTAAGGGAGTTTCCAAATTTCGAAAAATTACGCGTCAATGAAACGAAAGTTTTACTTTGACCGTTTTCTTTTGTATATCGGTTGAGTGTACGTCCTATTATTATACATTGGAAAGTGTTAATTTTCGTAAGGAAGGCTGAGCTACGGGGCGATCGATTGCCGAGGCAAATCGACGAGCCTGATAAAGCGTTTCACGCAACAAAAGCATTCTTAATCGGGATTCATCGAGATTGCTGCAGGCCACACGGTTATTTGTGGATTTGTACGTGAACGATCGAAAATCTGATTTACTTTCCGAGGTTTCCTATTTGTATATTTGCTTATTCCCGTGCTCTCGAAAACGCTTCCTCTCCTTTTCTCTCTCCCTTCATTTTCGTCCACCTTCGCACCCTCGATGCGCACTCGGGGTAGTTCCACGATTTTAATCGAATAATGTGAAATCGAATATGCCTCCCCCCCCGCCCCCCGTAGGATTGGGATCAGCGGTATTTTGTTTGCGTGCGCGTGAAGCGTCGCAGCCAACTAAAATCATTATTGGGTGCGTGTTAATAACACGAATATTCCGATTACATTTATCAAAGGATCGCGCCGCTGTTGCGTGTCGTTCGCGAATAAATTATCGAGACGTTTTCTTTTTGTCGCTATAATCCTGCGTACTGGGGTTGAGATTTGATCAACGCTCGGGACGGTTCGGTTCGTCCATTTCCATGAGTAATCAAGCCACAGCTCTTTTTGGATGCTCATTCGATCGAAACGTGTGGGTGGCGGTGTAGTGTAATTTTAGATGATGTTGAAGTTTGCATCGTTGGAATGCATCCGAAATTCATCCTTTAGCATTACTCAATTTTTTTTTGCCAACTTAGATTACGAAAATCACTCTAAGGTTTTAACGTATTTTTACCAGAGACTTTTGATCGTATTTTGTGAAAAAACGTCTTTGGATGATAATAAAAATGAAGAAATGGAAAATGAAAAGACGAAAGTTGCTCTCCAACGATGCAAACCCCGACGTCGTAATTTTAGTTCCGGAAACTTGTATTTTCGTCCGCACGTTTGTTACAGCGGAGTGCCGCTTCCCTCAACCTTTATTCTCGAAACACTTTGGTTTGAAAAGTCCTAAGATGGTTGATGAATTTAGCGTTCAGCGAGTCATTTCATTACTTCGGCTATCGTAAAAGAATTCGTTCCAAAAAATAATTTCACATGTCAAATATTGATAATTCACCGTGTTCGTTAAATGCGGTTGGTTGAGGCGTCTTCTCACTTCAGACGCTGAAAAAGGCTATTTTCATAATTTTTTTTCATAGGTTTATATTATAAATATTGATATAAAAGTTGTTACACTTAATAAATACACTTTCGAAATCCATTTTTTTTAAATTATTTATTTGAGCCACTATCTATACACGAAAATGGTAGTTAAAAAAATGTCCTAAATAATTGTAGGTCTGTTGATGAAATCTTGGAAGTGGATCATCCGAAACAAAAAAATCGAACGGTTTTACATTCAGTACGCTAATAATTCAGTAGGCTATAGCGCATATCATACGATTTTTTAGATATGCAAAAATAACGAAATGGCGGATATTTGTTGAAAAAACAAAAAAAAAAGTATTTTTTTTTCACCGTTTTTGGCAAAAAATAGTAAATATTAAAATGTAAAAAAATCCTTGATATGCGCTATGGCTATAGTTGTAAAGAATATGTGGTTAAAATTTCATAAGGATCGGTTCAGTAGTCTCGAAGATTGTATCAACAAGCCGTCGAAAAACGTTGTTTCGAGAAAAACGCGTTCAAAGTTTGTTTGTATTACATGAATAGTATTTATTAAGTGTAACAACTTTTATATCAATATCTAAAATACAAAACCTATCAAAAAAATTTATATAAATAGCCTTTATTCGCGTTTAAAGTGAGAAATTAATTATACGCGTATCGAACGATACATGGAATTTCATTAATGTTTTATTTTACCTGTGCCTTTATATTCCTCTTGCCCATTTTCATGACCCGCGGCTTCTCCTCGCTGCTCTGGCTCAGTTCGCGCAGCGAGACCTCGTCGCCGGTCATCTGACTCTCGCAACTACTCCGTCTACTGGGCCTCTTGTTGCTCCCCACCCTGTTGATTCCACCGACCTGTAAAATAGCGAGAAAAAAAAAACTATTTCTGTACGATACGCGGCATGTGTGCACGTACGCGAAGTCTCATGTACATTCGTACGGGCAGGGAATATCGTAGTTCCTCATTGGAAATTGATTTTTCTCGTCGCATTATTGGAGCTTCGCTGGAGATCCGCCAGGTGGCTGCGAGTGCGGCGCCCTCGCGTAAGCGATGCACCGCGTCCAAGCCTATATGTAGGCTCTGTAGACCTCAGCTGATCTAACCATACAATTCTTTACGACGCACTTCAAGATACGTTCAATAAAGTGAATTTCATACATTTGCGATTTACTCCCTTCCGGACGTAAAAACTTCTCAAAGTTATGTCCTACTTTTTGCGTCTGGGGATTAGTGGCAACCCATCAAAGGGTTGCTGTTCGCTGTGTCAAAAAATCCATCAGGGCTAGGGTGTATGCACACTAAAACCCTTGAACTATGCCCTATCCCATAGTTCATAAAAATTCATTTTATCCATAATTACATACTACGGATGAAGTTAACGGGAGGAAATATTTTCAATCCATGCAATTTTTGGCATATGCGAAATACAGCATGAAGAACCGCCTCAAATCAAATGAATTGTTCAGTCGCCATTGTGTGTCTAATTAGCATAAAATGGTTATGGAAAATTACGCAGAGAGGGTATGTAAAGTGTTCGCGTTACGTGACGATCTTTCTGTGACTGGTTCATAAGTATATACGCGTAGGCGCATGTGTATGTGTGCTTTCGAATGCTGCAAACTGAAGGCAGATTGAAACCATTCGAACCCGGACTGATTAAACTTTGAATTATATCGCAGAACCGCACTAGCAATAAACGGGCGCTAGCTGGACCAGTTAATTGAGCATTTGGAGAGGAAAATATGAGGTTATATGGATATTGGAAGAGAATTCTCATGAGGCTATTTGACTAACCTCGCATACTAATTGACCAGCTTGTTTTGTCGCTATTCTCTATACTATGTACCACCTCGGAGCAAACATCACCGCAAAGTTATACGTAATGCGCGAATATCACAACGATAACAGTAACAATTGCGCTATCAATATCAATGGAAGCGGATTGACATTTGAGTAAATCCGAATGTGGATATCGCCCTCTGTTCAGCGAATTAATGACATAGATTTCAACGTTCTAATTTCGTGGGACAATGAGGTCATTTATCAAACGAGCAATCATTGTATACTCGTATATCTATATCCTAACCTAAACTATTTCCATTGTCCTTTCGGCTATGCCCCTTTCATTCTTCAACGATCCCTTTAACTTTCATCCCACAGCTGGCACTTCACCATTTCCGGTTCCTGAGAGACACTCCAGAGAGTCGGCCACAGCCACTCGTTTCCCAATCTATTACCCATTGTATCGGGTTTGCACGAGGGCACGGGAAAACTGTGGAAAACCCGCGCTGATGAAGGCGGCTACATTTTTACCGAATTCCAGTTGGCTTATCATCGGAAATTCAGTAAAACTGCGCGCAAACCAATGCACGGCCGAGCGGTCACCCATCCAAGTATTGGCCCAGGCCAAAGCTACTTGACATGGGAGATCGAACGCGTACGCCTACCATCCACTATTGTCGGTGCTGTCCTATTGAACGAGCGGTTTTGCAAATTTTGTGTCAAAAATAGGTATTCCGATGTATCTTATCCTATCCCAGCTTGCCCCGTTTCATGATTTACTGTCAAACGAATCCGTGGTCGGGCTCTACTGCTAAAAAAATACTGCTAAAGGCTCTACTGCTAAAACTGTACTGCTAAAAGCTCCACTGCTACAACTGTACTGCTAAAAGGCTCCACTGCTAAAAGCTGTACTGATAAATGGGCTCTACTGCTAAAACTGAACTGCTCAAACTAGCTTCTGACAGATCACCCATATAAGTCCCACTAATGGAGGTTATACTGTACTTTTTTGCGGTTTTTTGACAATTTTTTGGGATTTCTCTTAGAAAACTTACCTTGCTATCGGCGCCATTGTGCTGAACTCGGCGGGATGCGTCCGTAGACACCTTATTTGTACTCCTGTGACGACGGGAACGTCAAAAGTTAGAAATACCTACCGCCAAAGTTTACCTTGGGGCTGCATTATTTGTGTTTATTTGGGTTTTCAATGTCCTATTAACTTTTCAATGATTTCCAATAAAACTTTTCAAAAACATACCCTTTTGCGTTTTAGCAGTTTCAATGATTTCCAATAGAACTTTTCAAAAACATACCCCTTTGCGTTTTAGCAGTTGAGACTCTTTAGCAGTGCTTCTTTTAGGGCTAGAGTCTACTTAGCAGTCCAGTTTTAGCACTAGAGCCCATTTAGCAGTAGAGCTTTTAGCAGTACAATTTTAGCAGTAGAGCTTTTAGCAGTACGGTCTTAGCAGTAGAGCCCGTTTAGCAGTCGAATTTTTAGCAGTTCTTTCTTAGGAGTAGAGCCCTAATACCAACGAATCTTGTTTGTATCCTCGAAAATGAAACCCGCAAAATAGGCTGAACGATTTCGATAAAACTGGTCGGATCCACCGTTTTGGCTGATCAAAATTAAGGAAACATTCATCGAAGGTCTGTAAAATGTGTTTCGGTTATGTCTGTCTTTTTCGATTGGGCCGACTCTACCGTTCACATCAAGGGTCTGTAAAAAGTGTTCAGGCTATCTCTGTCTTTTGCGGATTGCCCGACCCACTTGCATTTCGGATTGGCCAATGAGTATTCAACGAACGTATAGAATTTGGCCGTCATTCTCGGTATTCCAAAAGCGTCTAGCGAATGTTATCTGGCTCGACTCGATCAAAGGACACATTCCGTGCGAACAAATGCGATCGATTATTCATATTTCCAGTTGCAAAAGCATCCCTCGTTTATTATTCGATACTCCCAGTATTCGGTATTCATCCAGGTCACTTCAATTGAATTGATTCCAACCACCAAAGTTTCTCCGGGTCACGAGAAAAATATCCATCGCGATATTATACACGTTCCTAAATATCCAATATTATCGATTCCCGGACGGCAAACGGGGGTGTTCTGGGGTTGCAGGCACGTGTATATCGAAGAATGTATCGAGTTTGCGCTTATTCGCCTCCCATCGAAACGAAAGCTGGGCAAAAATTCGAAACGTCGCTTGAGTGAAATGATTCCAATGGTTTTCCCTCGGGTTTCGAAGTCCGCAAAGTTTCCCACGGGTGCCTGAGGCGGGGGTGGAGACCCGGGATATTTTCGACGGGGTATTCCCTGGCCTGGATATGGTCAGTAGTCACGTTTGCGAGAGGCAGATACTCGGTGTGTCGAGGATACGAGCGAGTCAATGCGTTTTCGCAACGTAGCAGGTGCGGTGCTTGTAACGGAGAGAATAATGGAGAACTTCGACGAGGGTGTATATAGAGCGACCTTTGCGTTGTCAGGGTATCGACCTTATTCCATTCCTTTATCTTTGTTCCCATTCCACTCGCACTCTATCCCTTCTAACTCTTCCCTTTTCTCTTCTTCTGTTCCTACAATCCACACCTATTTTCGGGCCAACGTTCTTCCTCTTCGCAATATCTGGGAAAAAACGCGATCTCGGGTAGCTTTGCTCGGGCTGCTTCGAACCCGATGACTTGCCAGGGCAAGTCTCTTCCGTCAGCAGCACTTTCAATTCTTTTGTTTCATTCATCCTTCTTTTTCCTCTGAAAATGGGGACTTTGCGATGGGGATCTTGCGAAGATTCTCTCAAAAGATCACTCCACCCTACCACTTGTTCATTTTGAACTCGTTGAGTTTTCTCGCTAGGCACTTGTGTATACAAAATTAAAAAAAAAAAATAATGGCGGGCTTGCACATAATGATGAAACATTGGCGAGTTGTAACTTTTTCCTTTCAAAGTTGTCCGCGCTTTTGGGCTGTCCAAATGGAGAGTACTTACTCTCTTGTTCTGCCTGGGAAAGGATCGATTTTGGGAATAGGACCGAGGGAAGTTTGAGAGGCCAAGTGGGTTCGTTAGGGACCGAAACTTGAATTTCGTTACAGAGCATAGTTCCAGGTATCTCCATGTGCCAGTATATACATATATTCGGCTATCTATATAGACATATGGGGACGGGATATCTTCAAGCCTTTATATCCGGTAATGTTGGCTATCGAAACATCTGTCTGTTTCGAGGACGGTCCTTGCCATTTTTTTTCAAACTAATTGTTGATTTTCAGGCCAGTATCATCGTGGAAATGACCTTCGTATACTTTCGTTTATCTTAAGGCGGGATACCTATACATTTAGACGGGAAAACATTTCGCCATTTTGAGGGATTTTTTAAACTAAGAAATAATTATTCTACATTTATCAAACTGCAGGTATACTTTGACAGTATATTTAAGTATACGGCACGATTTTTCGAAATTCATTTATCATCAAAATGGCGAAGCTGTGTGTTACAGCAAGGTAGCCGCGGGAGTTGCAAGTCGGCGTGTGGTCTAGTTTGCCATAGACTTTGATTCGCAAAAAAGTTCAAATTTTTTTTCAGTTAGAACATGTATAGTTTCTATTTAGCAGTAAATAAAATAAAGAAAATCGAAAAGAATGGCACGCATTTATGAAAAAAATCAACATTTCACGCAAAATTTCTGTAAAATTTCAATTAAAAAAGTACCTTTTTTCTTCTAATTTTTCAAAAACGATTCTCGTCAAGTAAGACGTAGCAATATTATTGATATTTCTACCAAGTTTGAACTCAATCGGCATAATTTTTTTTATTTTGAGTAATTCTGCACGCCAATTTCGGAAATGCAGTTCCGAGAAAAACGCGTTTAAAGTTTACATAGAATTTAAATTAAATTGCACTCGGTACTTGTGGTGACTAATTACTTAAGTAGCCTGTGACAAAGTAATTAAATTATAAATTAGAGTAGTAATTATAATTGCGCTCTCGCTTCTACCTGCGGCGCGGGCTCCATCGTAACGTTGGAAGTTTTCGAATTTCGCTGCGGAACTTTGGGAAAATATTCTATATATATAGTCCTATCGTTTAAAGAACAAAAAAAAAGAAATCGATTCTTTGATAGATTGTGAATGTATATCCCGCCTTAAGGGGCTATGATACTGTGACGGCTAAAAAAATATGATGTTTTTAATCAATTTTTTTTAAACTGTTGCATGTATCGGTACAAACTTGTTTTTCGCTTAAAGGTACACTCTTACAGAATAGAAAACAATTTTTTTGTTGCATATGAATGTATATTTATTTAACGATTTATAATCGTGTAAAGGCAGGAAAAAAAGTATGTTGCTGGCGTTGATCATTTGCGCTCTCGAGGTAATTGAAAACAAAACATTCAAAAAGATTCTTAATCTGTATGCGTGTCGCTATCGCCCGAAAAAGAATTATTATTTTATAATGCAAATTAACAAAATGGCGTCGTTTTTTGCAAATGTTCGCAAAAACACGTTTTTTTCGTCATAATTCGAGTGAAAGTATAAGTTAAAATTAATATTTTTTTATAATCCTAGTTCGGGCGATAGCCATCCATATGCTGAATATGCAGTACAAATTTTAGTCCAATTGGTTAAGCCGTTTTTTTTTAAATCACCACGCCAGGTGAAAAAAGTTGTTTCGAGAAAAACGCGTTTACAGTTTACTGTACTACACTTTACAATACTCACCGGTAGAGCGTCCTTTGACTCACACAGTAAAAAGAGAGCCTACTACTGTACATTAAATGTATAGAGGTATACGTGGATATATGTATACTCGGGTACAAATTCAAAACAGCTGCCAGGGACGCGTAGCGGGTAGCCGTATTGGCGCGCGCGCACCGAGCGCTTCTACTTTGAAGCGCTGTACTGAGTCGACAAAGTGAAAACCGACTTTACCAGCAGTTGGATATCAATTTTATGATGGAATAACGGTGAAAAAATGCAACAAAAAAATTTGATTTTTTAATTTTTGTTTGCATTTTTTATCCAAGTGGGGTAAACGAATAACTAATCCTAATAACTAATTGAAGTAGTTTGTTCAGTTCTTTTTTATTTTAATCTAAGCGTTATTGTAACCCCTACAGCCATATAACTAGTGTTTACGAAGTGCCACGTGTGGCACTTCGTAAATGGATGAAGGTTCAACTTGAACCTTCAAAATCTCCGAAGCTATGTGGTGCAACGGATTAATTTTCGGACAGTTAAGGGGCTATACCAGTGTGACACTTTCAAAAAATCGATTTTTTTGCCTTTTTCGACAGTTTATACTTTCGAGAATATCATTATCATTTATATCAATATCATTTCGTCTTGGAAAAATCGATAGTTGAATCTTTAAACGCGTTTTTCTCGAAATAAGATTCCTCAAATTTACTGAGATTGTAACTCAAAGAGCAATTATTCGATTGACTTGAAATTTGAACCGAATACTCTTGAATATATTTACTCTACAATGACGTAGGATATTTTTGATTGGATGAAAATTACGATTTGGCATTGAAAAAAACGACCATTTTATAGGCAAGAAAACAGACTTTTTTTTCATAACTACGCCATTTTGTGAGATTTTGATATTTTTCGAAAATCCTACGTCATTGTACAGGAAATACCTTCCAGATTAACGATATTTTATCCTTTTTCGGTTTCAGCTACTCAATCGGCCGGAATCATGTCAACAGTGGAGGAACTTTTTTTTGGCTCCTCCGAAGGCAGCGCATAAGTCGCTTGGATCTCAATATTTTTTTATGATAAAATGGTGTAATATAGGTCAGATATAGCCAAATATATTCTCAATTTTCCGAAACATTTAATTGAGTACTTTTCTTCCAAAAAATTCCCGAAAATCAACCAAATTTTCAGCGTTCACACTGGTATAGCCCCTTAATGCATCCTAAATTAATCTCTCGGTGATGTGAATTTCAATCGTCTACAAGCATTTCGATATTGGTGTCGAAACTCCTTAAGGTAATCCTATCGCCAGGCTTCAATCCATAAGACGTTCGTTTTGTTTGAGCTTCACTCAATATATTAATAATCGTCTCTGTAAAATTTCAGGGCCGGTTATCGACTTAATTACAGAGAAAAAAATTCAAATTGCGTATTTTTGTAAAGGAATTCCGACACGACATGCAAAAACCCAATTTCCGGTTGCTACAAAAGTGTATACAATAGTGAAAATCCGTCAGATTCTTCAAAATAATCAGATTTACATACTTAACACTTGTAGTAATCCAATGCTCTTACGAAAAATTACGCTTATTGACCTAATTTTTATGTAATATCCCAGGTAGGAATTGACGATGAAAAAAGGGCTCGCCAAGCTCTGAAACAAGGCTCACATTTTTTAATTCAGGCTGAGCACCAGCCTGATTTCAGGCCTAGCTGAACCCCTGAATGAAAACGCGGTTTCAGGCTGTTGCACACAGGCTTGACCAAAGGCTGGTAGAAAAGCCTGTACTAAGCCTGAAACGACGAAACAACAAGGTTCAAAACGAGCCTTAATGAAGCCTTCACGAGCATTTATGACCAGGCTTATCCCAAACTCTTCTCGAGGCTATATGAGGCCTGTTTTTAGTTTTCTATATTCTACATTGGGGTAAATTTAATAAATTTGTAAAGAATTTATTTTATTTATTATATATATTTATTATTCATTATATTATTTGTTAGAAAATATATATAAAATATTTTAAACACAATACTTTATTTTATTTATTGTTTATGGGACACGTAATGCACAGAGTGTACGCAAACCCCAGAGAGTGAGTATATACGAAAAGTGTATGTGACGAGAAAAAAACTTTTTTGTGTACCTCATAAATATCGATAAGAGAATATGTTTAAATGTTCTGAGCTGCCTCCTTCGCTTTCGTTTTCCGTGCCTTCGCACCCGACAAATTTATTGCTAATTTTTTTTTTCATAAAAGTACAGAAAAAATATTATTTAAAATTTATCTTATTTTATCACAACCTGAAACAAGCCTGCATCCAACCATGATTTTTTTAGCCTTAAAATTCACTGGCTGAAAAAAGCTTGAAATGACCCTGAGTTTAGGCTAAGCAGCCAGTCTTGGTTCCAGGCTGCTCCAAACGATGCAATGAAACCTGGCCCAGGTCTGTCTCACTCAGGCTCGGTGAAACAAGGCTCGCACAAGTTTGTTTCCATTGTCAGCCTTTTGATTCCCTACCTGGGATCAAGTTTAATTTGAACTTCCGGTATTGGATTTATTACCACTTGCTACGATAAAGAGACGTGACAGCAAGGCAACAGCTGACTGTAGTCCTAACCTCATCTCACTCATTCGAATTTCCACACACATTTCATTTTTGACCGACATATTTCGCCGACACAAACTTTCCACGCTTTTTACCAGTCGTGGCGCGAATACAATGCTTCATATTGCCCGCACCTGCCATTGTTATGACGGATCGACGTTGAAAAGCATGGAGGTTAAACTCGCCTGGTTGAGTAAAAAGAGACGGAGATAGAACCAATGTTGCCAAATATCAAACCTAGAAATACTGCACGAATCGTTCGAACAACCATTTTTTCATTTTTCTAATTAAACGTGAACATTTATTCAACAGTTTACACATGAAATTTTTTAGTTATGACGAATTATTTTTTTTGCAAATGTTAAAAATATGAATTGTACAAGTCTCAAGTATGATGAGTGGTATGACTGGTGTAAAGCGATAGGATTACGTTAAGGCGATGTTGGAAGCGTTGGTGTTCGCGTAATGTCGACTAAGCGGACATCAGACTACTAGCAGGACGGTCCTCGAAGTCGAGTGTCTTTAGAATAGTCTTTCTCCATATACATACACACAGCTATCGGAATATCGATGTGCACGTAGATAGAAATGAGGGTAACAGGTCCGGTTATTGTTCGCGTCGATAGTTTGGATTCTCATAGGGCTTCGCGGAATATACGATTTCATATAGGTACGCGGGCTTTTATGGCTAGAAAAACCGGAAGAAGACCTGAAGTAGCGAGGATCGGAGATGGGTAAAGCCGGAGAGTAAGCGGGAGTAGGAAAGAGAACTGAATTCCGGAAAAGAGAGAAAACCAAACAAGAGCACAATCTGGCTTAAGACGGTTTTCTCTAAAGTGTCTGGAGGACTGCATGTACAGAAGAAAAAGGAGAAGAAAAGCAGGACGGGTGAAAATGGCCGTGAGACTATTGTTGGTTCGCGATCGGAGGAATCTCAGCGGAGCTTTCAGGAATGGTATGCAGAAAGAGTGTTAAGTACGCGGAGAGTGTATGCGAGTGCCCTCGGATGAGAATTCAAGTAAGGCAAACGTCCTCTGCTGGTAACCGGTGAATGAACATTCCGCGATTTCCCCGTAACTATATATATATTTTTATGGGGAAAGGTTAAGACATTCGACTTCGAGGATCATCCTAATGGAATGTGCCTATGGAACTGTCCCTATACTCAATATTATGTAAACCTCGGAGACTTTAACATCTCTGGTTGATAAATGGGAGCACGTTCACGCGGAAGGCATTTAAAGGACCACCCTGTCTCTAAAATCAACGAATCTTTTGAAAAGAGCGTTAAGGGGTCTTCTCACTTTAGACTCTAAAAAAGGCTATTTTCATGATTTTTTTTGATAGGTTTATATTATAGATATCGATATGAACGTTGTTACTCTTAATAAATACACTTTTGAAATACATTCGAAAAAAAATAATGTATTTATGTAACCCAAACAAACTTTAAACGCATTTTTCTCGAAACAACGTTTTTCGACGGCTTGTTGATATCCTTATGAAATGTTAACTACATATTCTTTACAACTATAGCTACAGCGCATATCAAGGATTTTTTTTAATTTTGATATTTACGATTTTTTTGGCCAAAAACGGTGAAAAAAACACGTTTTTTTCGAAAAAAGTCCGCCATTTTGTTATTTTTGCATATACAAAAAATCGTATGATATGCACAATAGCCATTAACATACTGAATCTAAAACCGTTTGATTTTTTTTTGTTTCGGATGATCCATCTCCGAGATTTCATCAACAGCGTAGACCTACAATTTTTTTAGGACATTTTTTTAACCACCATTTTCGTCTATAAATAGTGACTTAAGGCCTTATATAGGCGATTTCGCCGATTTTCTAAACGCGGTTAAAAAAAATGCCGCTAATATTGACAACATTTTTTTTTACAGATCATTTATGCACATGCTTAAGTATATGTAAAAAGAATCAGAAATATTAATAAATGGCGGAGATGTAACATATTTCCACGATTCACTTTTTTGAACCTTGTGAAAGTTCTAACTCTTGAACGAAGGTTTAGATCACTTTGAAATTTGTACAAAATATTCTTAGTATAATCACCTGTCGTGTGAACTACAGAGACTAAAATTTCAATGACACAAAAAAATATAAAAAACAAAATACCGACAGAACATTGAGTAAAAAAATGTTAAGTTTCAATTTTTTATTATAATAATTTTTTTAAAATAATATTGTTGGTTCACACTGAAGATACATTCATTATGGAGTTATAAATATGTTCATTTTTTTCAGACACCCACATCGATGCCGAGAAGTGTTACCATCAACGCGCGCGCAATAAAAATACATTGCTTTATTATGTTATATCTCCGCCATTAGTTAATATTTCTTTTTTTTTTACATATACTTAACCATGTGCATAAATGATCTATGAAAAAAAAAGTTGTCAATATATGCGTCATTTTTTTAACCGCGTCTAGAAAAGTACCTTCCAAAATCGGCGTAATCGCGTATGTAAGGCCTTAAATGAATCTTCGAAAGTGTATTTATTAAGTGTAACAACTTTTATATCAATATCTATAATATAAACCTATAAAAAAAATAATGAAAATAGCCTTTTTTAGCGTCTAAAGTGAGAAGATCCCTTAAGGACCGGTCTCAAAACAGCCGGATGTGCAGATAGCCGCCGTTACATAGATATAACGGGTTTAAAATATTCTTTCCCCATATATAGTATATATACATATATACTTTGCGATGCACAAGTAAAAAGTGACCGAGAACTGGCTGAAGTCCAAGGACCCGGATCGTTTACCGTGCTCTGCCTTTTAGCCACCACGCGAAAGAGGCGATCGTCGTCGTGTCGATGGAAAGTAAAATAGAGCCGAGGTGGAATTTAAACAGGGAGGTGCAAACAAAAGGGAAAGAAGATCCGGTTAGATCAACTGGATTGATCCATTCCGTCCTTCTTTTTATTGGATTGGAATGGAAGTGTTATCAAACGGGAGTTCATTGTAATAATAGAATATTGAAGGGATTTCCTGTCAAACATGTCCATAGATATTGATACATCGAATACTTAAGACGTCATCCCTGAGTAAATATTTTTGGTGATTTTTTCTATGAGCTTAACTTGTGTATAAACATCACAAGAATTATATGAAGGGTGTCTCAAAATGACTTGACATTTTGAATTGCGCGCCTTTGTTTTTGTGGCGAATATGAAGGATTCTCCGTCAATTCAACCACTTTTTTCGACCATCTCAGATCTGCTCCATAATTGGTTATATCAAAGTACTACTAAAAGGCATTCTATGTGAATTTTTTCAGATTTTTTAATTCAACATTTTAGAAAATGCCGTTTTTTTCCAAATGAATACATCCCGGAAACTAGAAGTAACTGAAAAAATTGTCTGTACATAAAAGGTGTAGTTTTGTATTAGCTTTCCAGCGGACGACTTGAAATAATGTTCACGTTCCGGTAACACTGATTTTTTACAAAAAAAGGGGGACATTTTTTTAAATCGAAAAACGGCCATTTTTTTGGCTGAAAAAATTACAGAGTCTTCCAGTATGTTTGACGATATCGCAAAAAAATCGCCAGAGTGGCACGGATCGAGGTGCTGGGGTAAAAAAAATGAAACCACACTAATTAATTGTTTTATACCGGAACCTCGCTCCGTGCCACTCTGGTGATTTGTTTGCGATGTCATCAGGTATACTGGGAGACTCTGTAATTTTTTCAGCCAAAAACGGCTGTTTTTTAATAAAAAAAACAATTTCCCCCTTTTTTTGGTAAAAAATCAGCGTTACCGGAACGTAAAAATTATTTCAAATATTCCGCTCGAAAGCTAACACAAAACTACAACTTTTACGTGCAGACATTTTTCTTCAGTAACTTCAAGTTTCTGAGATATGTTAATGAGGCATTCTCTGTAAATTCAGCCACTTTTTTTCGACCATCTCACATTTGTCCCATAATTGGTTATATCGAAGTACCACTAAGAGGCATTCTATGTGAATTTTTTCAGATTTTTTAATCCAACATTTTAGAAAAAGCCGTTTTTTTCCACGTGAACATATCTCGGAAACTTGAAGTTATTGAAAAAAATGTCTGCACATAAAAGTTGTAGTTTTGTGTTAGCTTTCGAGTGAAATATTTGAAATAATATTAACGTTCCGGTAACGCTGATTTCTTTACCAAAAAAGGAGGAAATAATTTTTTTATTCAAAAACAGCCGTTTTTTTGGCTGAAAAATTACAGTCTTCCAGTATGTCTGACGATGTCGCAAACAAATCGCCAGAGGGGCAAGGAGCGAGGTTCCGGTATAAAAAAATTAATTTGTGTGGTTTCATTTTTTTTATCCTAGAACCTCGATCCGTGCCACTCTGACGATTTTTTTGCAATATCGTCAGATATACTGGAAGACTCTGTTATTTTTTTAGCTAAACAAAAATGCCCGTTTTTGAATGAAAGAAATAATGTCCCCCTTTTTTGGTAAAAAATCAGCGTTACCGGAACGTAAAAATTATTTCGTCCGCTCGAAAGCTCACAAAAATAAAACTAAAACTACAACTTTTATGTACAGACATTTTTTTTCAGTTACTTCTAGTTACCAAGATATATTCATTTAAAAAAAACGGCATTTTCTAAAATGTTGAATCAAAAATTCTGAAAAAATTCACATAGAATGCCTTTAGTAATAGTTTGATATAACCAATTATGGGGCAGATCTGAGATGGTCGAAAAAAAATTGGGTGAATTGACGGAGAATCCCTCATATAGAGTACTAATCTTTGACAACTGGCATGAGGAATTGTTGAGGTTTAGTCATGGAGAATTACACGATCGAGCAACGCATAGAAAAATGTTATTTGCTGCATTGTTACTGCATAGTTATTGCAGACGAAGTTTCATGGTCGTGTTATCTCCCGCCGCGGCGATGTGAATTGCCCACCAAGATCGTGCGATTTGACGCCTATGGACTTCTGTCTTTGGGGTTTTCTGAAAGGAAAAGTGTATGCCAACGATCCACAGACCATTTCGGAGCTCAAGGAAGCAATTGACCCATTAAGGCCTTAGGCCACAGTAACCGGTATAAAATCATAAGCGGACTCATAAAATTAATTACACATCTATTTAGTATGACTATCAAGCTGTTAGAAAATACATATATATATATATATATATATATATATATATATATATATATATATATAGTTTTTTTTCGATGTACAAAATGGCCGACTACTAATATTTTCTTTTGTTATCTTTTTTTTAGGCGCTCCGCGGCGTGACATTTAGCATCCACAATTTTTGATCTAGAACTAAAAACAAAAATTCTTGTCAATCTACATTAGAACACCTGGAGAAGTACGTACGGAATTTAAAAAATATTGTTTTATTCAAAAGTTGTAGGTATTTGAACTCAAGAAATTAATTTTCAGTGAAAAATTTCGTTATAACTGCTCATAAAATGAAAAGTTTTCGATTAATTAGAAATTCCGTACATACTTCACTGCGAAATACAATTAGGAACATAACTTTTAAATTTGAAGTAAATCGAGTGAAAATTGTTGAAGTTATTTGTCACGCCAATTGGAAAAAAGCTGTTTCGAGAAGTTTTGAGTAGTCGACCATTTGGTACATCGAAAAAAAAATATATATGAGGCGTTCCATACCATTTCGAACGGTCAAAAAGTTGTCCACTCTCAAAAAAATTGAAATTTTGTCAAATTATTTAATTATATGAAAAAAAAAAACAGTGTAAATTTTTTCAAAATTTTTGGATCGCATTTTCTCGAGTTTTTTTAAATTTCAACATTTTCAAAATACCGTTATATCTCGCGAGCAATTGTTTTAACAGAAAAATGTTTAAGACAAAAAAGTTGCAATTTTACATGAACTTTGTGAACAAAATTTTGTTTTGAATTTTTCGGGTTTAAAAAATGCCCATTTTCAACAAAATTATAAAAAAAAAATTTTTTCGGTCGGTTTGTCACTTTTGATTTTTCTCAAAAAACTCCAGATAATACTCTGAAGTGTGTACAGTAACACCTATTTTTTTCAGAGTGGCTCGATTCGTTGTTCCAAAGCTGTGCTTTGTTTTATTATTATGGGATATTTTTTTTTAGATAAATCAATTATTATTAAAAATTATTCTCTTCCAAATTTTTCTCACATTTTTCAGGTAATAAACATCCATAACAGTAATAATTTTTTTGACCTTAATCATAAATTATCGGTAAGGTATACAAAGTTAACCTTGCTATACAAAGTAACGTTCGTCGTCCAACATGAAAATTGTGATACAAAGTAACGTCGTCGTGCAATATGGAAAATCTGATACAAAGTATCGTGACCGCCCAATATAAACATACAAAGTAATGTGCGCCGTCAAATGCCTTCTACATCCTTCAGTTTTTCAACATTCCCCCTCCATGCCAAAATACTATCGGAGTTCTCAGTGTGTTTTGATCTTTTCACACTAGGTTGCACGGTGTGAGCCAAGCAGAGAAGTCATATGCTTCCTTAGAATTTTCTTGGTGGTTTCTCGAGTGCCTTGTTACAAACAAATTCATGAGTAATTATGTTGATGATGGCATCAACGAATAACATGTCCATATTGCACGACGACGTTACTTTGTATCACAATTTTCCATATTGCACGACGACGTTACTTTGTATAACAATTTTTATGTTGGACGACGAACGTTACTTTGTATGGCAAGGTTAACTTTGTATACCTTACCGATAATTCATGATTAAGCTCAAAAAAATTATTACTGTTATGAATGTTTATTGCCTGGAAAATGTGAGAAAAATTTGGGAGAGAATAATTTTTAAGAATAATTGATTTGTCTAAAAAAAATATCTCATAATAATAAAACAAAGCACAGCTTTGGAACAACGAATCGAGCCACTCTGAAAAAAATAGGTGTTGCTGTACACACTTTAAAGTATTTTCTGGAATTTTTTGAGAAAAATCGAGTGACATACCGACCGAAAAAAAATATTTTTGTATAATTTTGGTGAAAATGGGAATTTTTTAAACTCGAAAAATTCAAAACAAATTTTTTCATAAAGTTCATGTAAAATTGCAACTTTTTTGTCTGAAACATTTTTCTGTTAAATCAAATGCTCACGAGATATAACGGTATTTTGGAAATTTTGAAATTTTGAAAAACTCGAGAAAATGCAAACGAAAATTTTGAAAAAAATTTACACTTTTTTTTTTCATATAATTGAATAATTTCACAAAATTTCAATTTTTTTCGAGAGTGGACAACTTTTTGACCGTTCGAAATGGTATGGAACGCCTCATATATATTTTCTAACAGCTTGATATTCATACTAAATAGATGTGTAATTAATTTTATGAGTGAATCACTTTTTTATATGAAAAAAAAATTGTTAAATTCGCACATGAATTTATACCCGTTATGAAATGAAATTAATTCGCAATTATGCCAAAATGTTATTGAAAATTTCGTCAAAAGAGTGAACGTTGACAAACAGGGTCGAGAGGGCCATTGTTCGGATATTGTGCTCCACACATAACCTCCATACTTGTACCTTATATTAAAATAAATATATTCGTACTTTTCGAATAAATAATACGTTTTATTAGAATACAATGTCAGGTCTTTTTGAGACAGTCTATATCTGGGGAATTATACACGAAAATCGTAATTTTTTATTTTTAGTACTCATTTTCCGCAGCGCCTCTACGCGCTCCGAAACGCACGAAGCAGCCTAGATGGTGAAAGTAGCAACTTGGAGTCGTACAAAAAATATACAATTAACTAACTGCAGCCTACTATCAAAATGCCTACATGGGTACACGAAGAATTTGAACGAGAGCTTCAATTTCGTCGTGCGGACGATAGCTTCTAAATCAGTTCAGAAACTTTAACCGCGTTTTTCTCGAAACCTTGTTTTTGCAATCGGGTAGTATTCATCCGATTGACTTGAAATTATTATTGTAGCTCCTTAGATAGATTCTCTAAAGACGTACACACGATTTTTATGATTCATTAACAATTTCCATTTTTTACAAACAAATTAAGGCAGATCTCATCGCGAAAAAAACTGTATTCATTTGGCCAGAAAACGATGTTTTTTAAAATAATCGTGTGAATTTCTCTAGCAAAACCAATGGGAATTACCATTTTTTTTTGTTTTAGGTGCTAATCTATAAAAGTACGGCTTCCTCCCGCAGAGCGTCTAAAAAACGCTCTTAGTGTAGCTTCGACAGACCCGCCGTTTTATATGTTTTTTCATAATGATTTTTTTGTATGCGTCAACACATGTAGAATAAACCCTTTAAACCTCATTTTTATTTCTTCCTTAGAATTCTTTTGAAAAAATCCCAAAAATGTCTCACTTTTCGGCGATCCACATGAATGCAAGGCCTTAATTAGAGAGTGATCGATGATACCGATATCTATAATCTGTAACATTTTCATGTTTCATTGCTTGTCCAATAATCTATGATTTATCTGTTTGGTTTCGTTCAATTTTTTGTTTTGTTTTATGCGTTAATCGGTGAAAATGTCGTTCGTCCTTATCTCTACAAGTTTTCAACGAACAACGGCTAGGAGTCGTTTGCACAAAAATTCCGACAACTTCGTCAAATTGTTGTATAAAAAGAAGAAAAGAAAAACAAATGCCTTACCTTGAGATGTGTGCTTCGTGAGTTTGGACACAGCTGGCTCTGGGTCTGTCCGTTGCTGTAGTGTACCGATATCTGGGAGCATCGCGACGGCGTACGCTCGAGGGTATTACACTTGGTGTTGAGTGTCTCGGTGCTCGGATACGATACCGATATTTTGATCTTTTCCCGCCTCACGGAATTTCTCCCGGACTCGGGACTCCTCGGACTCCCGTTGTTGCTGCTGCCGTTATGGACGCTTCCACGCCCTCTGTGTATCCTGAGCGTTAAACGTTGCTCGTCGAATCTGTCAATCGTGCAACGAAATTAACGCGGTTCGCAATCTTGATCGTTCGGCAAAATCCTTGAGCGAAACTTTCCTCAATTTGAATTCTAAAATTTGCAGAGTTCTAAAATTCTAAACTTTTATTTTCTTGAAATAAAAAAATCCTAAATATCAGAAGCTTCCGAAATTCTCGATTCATATAATCCAAAAAGTTCTAAAATTCTCCATTCGTAAAAATCGAAAATTCTTGATTCTTACAATTTAAAAAGTTCTAAAATTCTCAATTATTAAAATTAAAAAATTCTTGATTCTTGAATCTTAAAATTCTAAAATGAAAAAAGTTCTGAAATTCCTAAAATTCAAAAATTCAAAAAGGTTTGAAATTCCTAAAATTCTAAAAGGTCTGAAATTCCTAAAATTCGGAAATTCAAAAAGTTTTAAAATCCCTAAAATTCTGAAAATCAAAAAGTTCTGAAATTCCTAAAATTCTAAGATTCAAAAAGTTCAGAAATCCTCAAAATTCTAAAGATCAAAAAGTTCTGAAATAAAAAAAAATTAATTCAAAATGTTCTAAAATGCGTAATTCTCAATTCTTGAAGTTCTAAAATTCTAAAAGTTGTAAAACGTTCAATTCTGAAAATTTGACAACACCAACATTTCAAAATTGCGAAGTTCTTAAGTACTCAAATGATAAAACTCCATTATATTGAATATTCTGGCGCAACGAATATCGAGGAAAAAATTACTCAGTGAAAAAAAAACTGAGGAGAGATTGGAAAGACTGGTTGAATTTCCTCGTACATTTCTCGTGTTTTCCCGCCCTCTTTCAGTTTTGTGCTTTTCCGTTTTATTTCGTAGAGCAACGAATAGTTTGAAAAGAGAAAAGGTAAACGTTGCAAAAAGTTTTGGCTTTCGGGATTACGAAAAGCTTCGTGTTTTCCCACGGGAAACTTGTTTTCCGACTATTTTTTTTTCCTGATCGTTGAAGCGCACTTGAGGTACGCGTACTCGGCGGAGTTTTGTGGAATCGCGTGGTGCAAGTTCCGTGTGCACCGCGAGTCGCTTCTGTCAATGGGAATCGCCCACACGCGAGATCTATACTCGTCCGCAATGAGAACCGTTCGCGTCCATAACTGGTGAACGGATCCTTCGCAATTTTTTATCTGCATATACAGATAAACATGCACATTGCAGTGAAAAGAAGTGCAATGAAGCCTTATACTGAAGCAGTGAATACTGGGAATCCAACCAAATGGCGACAAAAAATGGCTCAGTTTTTTAGCTCAATTAGATTCTACTTTGTAAACTAGTATGAAAAAAAGGGACCATTTTTCGCACATTTTTTCTTATCATTAATAATCCTTGCTTTTTCCCTCGATGCTTCTAAGCACGAAGAGAAATAACGTAAATCAGTTCCGAGCAGCGAAGTACGAATAATGGTTTATTCCGGAAAATTATTTCTATCCTTGGCTTAACCTAGATTTTTTAGCCACGGATATAGTAACAAAATACAGCACGAACGAAATTAAGGACGGGTAAGGGCGAAAAATAAATCGTTCCCACGCGGAAAGACTTATGCGTATACGCGCGTGTATGTCTATGGACATTTTTATATACCGCGATTTGAAAACGCCTGCGGTGCATTTTTCGGATTTTTCAGATTTCTCTCTCTCTCTCCTTGCCTCTCTCGTTTCGTTTTAACGATTCTTTCTATCCCTCACTCTCGGTCTCTGGAGCCTAAGGTGGACAAGTTGCACTCGTGTTAATAATGCAAGATTCCGATATATTGTCGCGCCACAGGGACAGTTGCGGAGGACAAATTGCAGCATCGTGGGCGACTTATATACGAGTACTTATCGGTGAGGACGAAAGAAAAAGAGAGAAGAGGAGCGAGTGAGAGAGACCGAGAAAAGAGGAAGAGAACCTTTTATAATAGCCTTTTGTTTTCTTATAGATATATGTGTGTATATGTATGTATGTATATAAGTTATCATGATTGAATATATATATATATATATATATATATATATATATATATATATATATATATATATATATGTGTGTGTGTATCTTTAATAATGATAAAAAACTATATATATACTAGGACGTTTTTACACTCCATAAATCTCTTTATTTTTACGTTTTCCGCGTTCTTTGTAAATTTTGCCCCGGGGATCTTTGTCCCCATCTTGCTTCCTCTTCTTCTTTCTTTATTTTCATCTATATTTTTCTCAAGCAATCTTAACGTTAATTTTAAACGTTAAGTAGCGCGCGAGCCTCTAATAATAATTTATATATAAACATACTCATATATACACAACCGGCGAAAAGTTTCCGGACAAAAATTTTAAAAAGTTCCCGAATTATTTTTCATGCCATTTCACCGATACATGACATAAATGAATTGAATAAACGGCATTTTGAAGGGGAGGAATTCACCTTCATGCCGTTGTTAAAAAAATAAAAATACTATTTTTTTACGACTTACAAGTCCCTTTTTCGAAAACGACCATTTTTCGGCTTTTATTTTGTGCCTTGAGATTTTCCTTGAATCCTTGGCGTTTTCGCCAATATTTTTCGAATTGTCTCTTTTTTTTTAAATTAAAATATCTTTGGAAAAAATCATGCGAGGTTTAAAAAATGAAAAAACAAAATTGAAGCTTGAGCTTCCGCCTTTATGATTCCAGTCAAAGCAATGCATAAAATTTTTTTTGTCTGTGAACGGGGTCCACCAGAAAAGGAACAAACAAAGGCGAGCAATGGTCGTTTTCGAAAAAGGGTACTAGTCGTAAAAAAAATAGTAAAAAATTTAACAAAAAACGGCATGAATGTGAATTCCACCCTTTCACAATGCCGCTTATTAGATTCATTTATGTCAACTATCGGCGAAATGGCATAAAAAAACTTTCGGAACTTTTTTCATTTTTTGTCCGGAAACTGTTCGCCGGTAGTGTATATATATATATATATATATATATATATATATATATATATATATATATATATATATATATATATAAACATGTTATTCACACGAACCATCTTCCTTGATGACATTATATCCAATTCCTATCAATATAATTCTCACGAGAAGTTCCTTTGAGTTCTCTATCCGCGTTTACTTACAGGACGAATATTATATCCTCTCTCCGCGCATCATATAAATTACTCTCTCTGCTGCACTGCTACAGCGGTGTGTACAAAATTTTCATGGTAAACACTTGTGGAAGCTCCTTTCAGTTGGAATTTGCGGATGTTGAGAGAAAGAGGATGGAAGGGGTTTTGCATTGCAGCTTTATCAAAATTGCCTGAGTTGTGAGGATGCGTAGTCTTTCGAACTATTATATACACACACACACACACACACACACACACACACACACACACACACACACACACACACACACACACACACACACACACACACACACACACACACACACATGTATGTACATAGGTGTGTTCGTGTGTGACGTGAGTAAGGAACTAAAATCATGAATGCAACTAACTCCAACTATTTAGAGCGTTGCGTGCATCATCCATCAGGAATTGCCCGTGCTCGCTTGGGTCGTAATTAAGAAGTTTGACGCTTCTCGCAATTACGGATTTATTAGTTGTATCGTGGAAGTTTTAAAAGCCCGAGCTCGAATAGTTAAACAGAACTCCAGCATATCCGTAAGGTAGGAGGATTTCCAGTGTCAATCGACCTATCGTTCGCGACCGTGACACGTTTCTTTGCGACGACAAAAAGTCGTAAATGCATAACAAATGTGAAAACGTAAGAGTAAAAAATTACTGCGGAAGGAAAAGAGAATGTTTAAGTGAAAAACGAAGGGAGCTGGAGCGTCGTTAAATTGGGGTGGTTTTTATTCAATGCAAAATATTGGGAAAAAATTTGATCTTTTGAGTTGAGCTGGGGTGGTTGAATGTTTTATTTTCTTCTCATTTCTGTATTAATTTACCTTATCGTGCTCGATTTTCGTTTGCATGGAATTTTCGAGCAAACATGGATGGACGACTAGAGACGGATGTGTTATGGCAAAAATGATTGGGATTCTTGATACATCCGGCATAAAATTGCCGGTGCGCACGTTAATATGCTCTAGTAAGCATATGGAAAGCGGCAACTCTGATATTAACGAAGTCTTGTGCTGACAAGTTTATGGAAAGTTTGATGATGCACGGTATTGACTCGAAGAGACAGCATAAGGAAACGAGAGAGACAGAGAAGGATGGCGAAAGGGGAGATTAAAGTTAAGAAGGATGAAATGCGAACGCACGCTACGTTGCTTGTACGGACGTAACATTCCGTTTAGACATTTGAGTTGGGAAAAAAGACTGCCCCTGATCTGCCTTCCCTAGATAATATCAGGCTCTGGTCGGGCTTTCCAACCTGGAATAGGTTCGCAATGTAACGGGTCTAACGTTAGGTCCCGATCCGCCGTTCCCTTTTTGGGGAACTGATCAGGAGCGGGCCAGAGAACAAGCGGAAAATGACTAGGAAATGTCGATTAAACCATCCTCAAAATTACTTTTGTTGATGTATAGAGGACAAGAAAAATGAAATAAAATTAACGTCGGCGTTGTACTTAGACATTAATAATTCACCATGATCATATGATTATATTTATTGTAATTATATCCTCCATTATACAGGGGGTCCCTCTTATCTCTGCCACCCGAAATAACTCGTGATAATCGACGTCACACAAAAATGTTCCAGACAAAAGTTGTACGGTGTGAAGTGGGCCATCAAATGCGACCATTTTTTTTTATTTCGGTAGAGGCACTGACGTACAGTGAAGGTCACCTCCACTTTTTTTAATGGAATGGTACATTTTTTTCAACCATCTTTGGGAGCACCTCAAGCCGCATAAAAACGTTAGGGGGTCAAAGTCGTTCAAGGTCATTCAAGGTCACTTATTAAAATGAAATACAAATCTAAATATCTCGGATCAGTACCAAATATTTGGTAGTGATTCGAGATATTTAGATTTGTATCATCGATACTGACCTTGAATGACCTTGAACGACCTTGAGTGACCTTGAACGACTGATACAACGCAGCAAGCAATAACAATAAATGTAATCATATTATTAAATTCAATTATTAATATCTTTGATGATGCAAAAAGTATTATTTAATAATAGGTTGGGATTTAATCTTCAGGAGGTGACAATGTTCTGCCCAGGAAACGTGATTTTGTGATGTCTGATCTGTGCCACGAAAGGGCCCGGTTAGGTAAATCGGAGAAGGCAAGCCAGGCCTGGACGATACGTAAAGTCAGGAATGCCCGGTCACATTTCTGCACAGGATCCCGCGTAGAAATTTCTTAGGCTTAGCCCGATCGGGATCAGGCCATGATCCGGGTGTGATCAGGCATTACGGACATCCTGATTCTGCCTCGATCGGGCCGGAATTATTTAAGCCCGAAATCGGGCAATACTTAAATGGCCCTACTAAGGCCGTCCTTCATAAGATCCTACTAAGGCTTTCCCCGATACGTCCCTGCCAAGGCTTTCCCTGATAAAGCCCTATTAAGTCTTCCCCTGATAAGCCCTTACTAAGGCTTCCCCTGTGAGCCCTTACTAAGGCTGCCCCAGGTGAGGCCCTACTAAGATTTTCCTTGATAATGCTATAGGCAGGCTTGCCCTATAACTGCCTCAACAGTCGATAGATGCACATAACCACGTTTTTTTTTATTGGTTTTTTTCTTAGGTACACGCTTTTCGCGTTTGTTACCTATTCTTTCCCTTCATTGTGCCCGTTTCTTTCCTCTACTGTTTACTCCTTTTTTCTCCATCTTTTTCCTTGCCCCCCTCCCCCCTCTTGCGGCCGCAGCCGACTTCCCCCTCTGTATTATATTCATCATGACATTTCTGTCATGGGTATAGGGAAACTGCGGAAAACCTATACCAATACAGCCGGTCATCGAGTTCGCCCCCCAGTCGTGGAACTAGTCTTATTTCGCCGCGAAATGCCGAAGAAAAACATTTCACGACGAAATGTACGCGACTGGGATTCGAACCCGGGACCTCCCGATCCGCTGGTTTAGTGGCGAGCACGCTAACCACTGGACCACCGCACCGGTCACATAACCACTTATTTTCCACATGGAAACCTCGATTCGACAGCATCGTAGCTTTGGAGTTTCGATGTATTCCTGAATTCCATAAAAAAGGTGTTATGGACTGTTACGACAAAAAAAAAATTATCCAACTCGGATGCGTTTCAGAAGATTTCGGCAGCTTTGTAAATCTCAGAGCACACATCAGAAAGTGTCATCGCTGTGGGATCAAGGTATGCATAACCAAATCGTGTTTATAGGTGTTTAGCACGTTACTCATACGTACACTCTAAATATATAGGTATATTTTTTATATATATGTATACTTTATTTAATTGAATAAAATGACGTTTTTTATTATAAAGATCGTGTCCGGAAGACAAGAACTTGTTAAATCTACGAGGTGTGTGCACGCAACATTGTCACAATAATTCGAACGAGCATATATTTTGTTCTGCCTTAAAACTTCAGTTGAACGTAACCGAGTTACTCTCAGGTAAAATAAATGTATTAATATGTTGCGAGGTTGCAATTCTCTCTTAACTGTATGAATATAAGAATCAAATATAGCGCGATGTTTATTTGATAAAAGTCATCATAACAAAACATTCTAACAGCGAGAACGCAGTTCTCGCTGTACGAAAGATTCTGAGCAAGCCGTAGGAGAAGTGATAAAAAATGCCGAGGATTGGGAGGTCAGCCGTACGATTCCGAATAAAAATACTACAACATAAAACTGGTTCGGTACAAAGTGATATAACTTATGAACTATTATAAACTTACAGTATAGTAGTATAGTATAATTAAATCGTGCATTTTTATTATTTAAGTAATATAATCGGTGCGATGGTCTAGTGGTTAGCGTGCTCGCCACTAAACCAGCGGACCGGGAGGTCCCGGGTTCGAATCCCAGTCGCGTACATTTCGTCGTGAAATTTTTTTCTTCTGCATTTCGCGGCGAAATAAGACGAGTTCCACGACTGGGGGGCGAACTCGATGACCGGCTGTGTTCGAATAGGTTTTCCGCAGTTTCCCTATACCCATGACAGAAATGTCATGATGAATATAATACAGAGGGGGAAGTCGGCTGCGGCCGCAAGAGGGGAAAACAGGGAGAAACATGGAGAAAAAGGAGTAAACAGTAGAGGAAAGAAACCAGTAATGCCAACTTGGGTGTTTTGCCCCCAAATTTAGGAGGAAACAAAATGTGAAGGGGTTTTTTTAGGGGGTACATTTATTTAGGGGGATTTTTTTAGCGGGTACATTATTTAAGAAACTTTTTTGAGGGCGTGAAATTAAAGTGTATATCTTGAAAAAAGTGAAAAAAAAAGAAGACACTGTATCTTCAATGAATTCGATCGGAAATTGAAATAGGTCAATTCGTTCGATCGTCGAAATTATGTGCGCGATAATATATTTTATATATTCGAAATACATATTCCTGCGAAGAACCTCTCATTCGCAATAAATATTTCTTATAAACTAAACGTTAAATTTAAGGCTCACTTTTCTTTATGCTCATTTATAATCGATGGCCTTTCAAAATGTTTTACACCAATGCCATACATGTCTTGTACTAGCAACACAAGTGGCGCTGGTGGCTAAATTTCGCTCTACGAGGAACAACAACATGCAGGTCAAGACCAACGAATTCCGTTTTCACTTTTACTGCTTTTACTGTTCGACGTTTTCACGCTGTCACGTTGAGGTTGCGTCCGTTAGTTTATTGTCTCATTGCGTATTTTATTTCAAATTTTATTTCGAATTTCGAATTATGACCAACAACTTGCTGATTAAGACAATTCCGTTTTTACTTTTACGGTTCAACATTTTCACGTTGTCAGTTGTAACGTTGAGGTTGTGTCCGTTAGTTGGTTGTCTACTCGCGAGTTTTATTGGATCAAGTACTCAAACAGGGTGTACAATGAAAACTTTAGGGGCTTTTCATCGACGTCTAGGTGGATTTGAAGTTCGTCCTAGGGGGAACATTCTGTAGGAGTTGACATCACTGAAAGAAACGGTCACAATGGGGGGAAGAATAAGTAACAAACGCGAAAAGCGTGTACCTAAGGAAAAAACAACCAATACTTAAGTAATGTAGTGCAATTATAAAAGTAATATTATTTCATTTTCTTGTAACCAAGTTTAATTAAAAATAATATATTTACAAATATATGCTAGGGTTTGAAATTGATTGTAGAGCCCGTATGTGCTCTGGATGCGTCAGGGAGTATTATAATGTCCTGATCAGGCAGTATTATAAACGCCGGATCAGGTAACCCGATAGCGGCCTGATCAGGTAACACGATAAGGGCTCGATTCGGCGACCGGATAACAGCCTCATCAGGCAACCTGATAAGGCCCCGATCAGGCAACCAGGTAAGGCCCTGATTGCCAGACCCTGATGTGACACAAAGTTACATTTCCTAGCGGGGCTCTTTCAGACTGTTTATAAGTGCCCTACCAGGGCAGTCAGGCAACCTGAACGCGCCCTCAATCGGTCTCCAACAAAATTTATCCGCGGGATCTAGTGGGAATTTCAAATTTGTCAGAAAATACTATCAACAGAAAAAAAAGGCGATGATGTTGTTCATTCAAGCAACATTATTTTGTCGCACTCCGTAAATTTTCGCTTGGCATCAGTCAAAATCTGATGCCTTAGAAAATTTCGATTTTTCTTAATCTCAAAATGTTTATAAGTTCTCTTCTCTCACAAAATCCTTTAAGTTTTTGTCAGAAGTTTATGAACGACCCTTGCATAGGATTATTTTAGAAAAAAAAAGATTTTCTACGTTGCCTTTGCTTTTTTTTCTCTTGCACAGCGTTCACCGCGCGAAATCACAAAAATATTGCACTTAAATAGGATCGTACCTTGAGCCTAGCATTTTTGAGCCCTTCGTGGTTCGGAAGCCTTGATTGATCGCCTTGGTCGTGGACACCGCGGCGTTGTAAATTCTCCAGTAGAAAAACAGCATGACTAGCATCGGTATGTAGAAGGAACCGAGGGCACTGTAAAAATACAAGCAATAACCAAGCAAGACGATAAGTGATTGAGCTCTGACGAAGAGAGGGCGAAAATAATTGGGTCTGAAGTTTGCCTCGTTGGATTGCAACGGAATTTCTTCTTTTAAGTTTTTATTATCATTTATTGTTTTCATGAATATTTTGACTACGGAATACCACGAGAGGCCATACAAAACGTTGGAAAAAAACATGGCCGGCCGGAATTCACCCTTATAGGGGGATCGACTTTTTTAAATTTCTTGATATTCGTTTTTAGCCAAAATAGCTTTTTTGATGCTGATTCAGGTTGTCCATTTCTGAAAACGATCCTAAAATAATTCGTTCAATTTTCGCAACCTGAATCTGAACGATGCAAACGTCAACATCCTGTATAAATTATACATATGTGTGCCATGCCTATTTTTCGTCTTTTTGTTATATATATTAGGTGAATATATATATATATATATATATATATATATATATATATATATATATATATATATATATATATATATATATATATATTAGATGAGACCGATAGAAGATGGTGAAGAACTGATTAAATTATTGTAATTGTTATTGGAGGAGTTTTAAGACGTGCTAGATTCAATTGTAAAATATTCATACACTGAGAGAAATGTATGGTGTTTTCAATTATGTTTTACCTACATTTCACTTTTCCCTGAGCGGACAATAATATTTTATAGCTATAGTTATTGCCAAAAGTCCTGCTTATTGATAGTTCAGTAGTTACGTAAATGATGCACATATGCCAAACGCAACCGCAAATCTAACAAGCATACATTGATTGTTCAATGCTACATAATATAGTAGGTTCTCATAAAATGGATATTCGCCGACACCATAAAAAATGTACTCCTCCAAGATCCTAATAGTGAACAGGACTAAAACATATATATATATACGTTGGTTAAAAATGTTGCTTGTGATTTTCGACAATGTTGACAGTGATTTGTACCATCTTATAAGATACAACCTGTTATATGTGTATTTGGTGTGTTATTCGATTATTTTTTATACACTGCATGCGTGTTGGTTTAAAGCATCAATGCCCGTCTACCAAATGCATAAAATATTTCATAAATCCAAAATTAAATCAAATACTCAACTGAGAGTTCTACGTTAATGATTTTTTTCTATATCTCGTCATTCCCTGACCTCCTGTAATGATTTGTTTCGAAGAAAATATTTCGCCTACACATTAAATCGAACCTACAACATACCTGCCTATCTTCTGCTTATACTGCACACGCTCCCGTTACGCTATCGAGTCCTTGTAGCACCTTGATTGCTAATATGGCATAACAGCAAAAAGTAATTCCGGCTGTACTTGCGAATAGCTGTTACCTCCGATTTAGGTACAATTTTGCACAAATCTTTTTTTTTTCGCTACTATAAGCCACTGCTTAAATGGATTTTTGGCGCATCGCAATAGTTTTGTACTATATAATAGGCAGGTGTACGATCGTATATTACACAACCTGCTTTATGCATAATAATGTGTGTCCTAGATGAACAGGAGGTGAACTACAAGAGGTATTGAACTGATATCCTCTTTTGCGATGCAACAAACATACTGTGTAACAGTTTGTGAGAAACGCGTAGTTCTTAAAACTACTAAAACGTGGTTTCTCCACTTGCAAATGATTTACGTCTTCGCTATAAGTGAACAATATCACAACTTTTGTCCAATAGTCACTTTTCATGAGGTCTTCTAACAAATTATACTCGACAAATGTTAATGTTAACCATATGAATAGGACAAAATTGAATAGAATAGTAGAAGTTTGACCTGAACAAAACCTAACTTGTAGTGTAAAACAGTGGTATCTGTGCGCCGATTTAGTGATAGCACCGAATCAACTATGTCTTTATTGTCAATAGTTAATAGCATAGTTAATACCTTTGGCTAATAGTTAATACTATATTTAATACTTTTACCCAATAGTTGATACCATAGTGAAGACCGTTACCCAATAGTTAATATTACAGTTAATACCTTTACCCAATAGTTAATCCAATAGTTGATACCCTAATAGTTAGTACGTTTTACAATAGTTAATAGTTATTTCGGGGATAATAGACTATAGTTAAGACTTTTACCCAATAGTTAATACAATAGTTAATACCTTTACCCAATAGTTAATGCCATAGTTGATACCTTTGCCCAACAGTTAATACCATAGTTAATACCTTTACCTAATAGTTAATACCATAGTTGATACCGTTACCTAAAAGTTAATACCATAGTTAATACCTGTACCTAATAGTTAATACCATAGTTAATACCTGCACCTAATGGTTAATACTATAGTTAATACTTTTACCCAATAGTTAACACCATAGTCAACACCTTTTACCCAATAGTTAATATCATAGTTAAATACCTTTACCCAATAATTAATCCCATAGTCGATACCCTAATAGTTAGTACCTTTTACAATAGTTAATAGTTATTTCGGGGATAATAGACTACAGTTGATACTTTTACCCAATAGTTAATATCATAGTTGATACCCTACTAGTTAGTACTTTTTACAATAGTTAATAGTTATTTCGGGGATAATAGATAGTCAAACATGTTTAGATATACTTTTTCACTTATAGTTGTGTTCACCATATGATGATTGCGGTGTCAACAAACTAAAGGGAATTTTACTATCCCATTTTTGTAAATACCATTGACGTTTCTCTCAGTGTATGTAGGGTTGAAGTTTGCACCGTTCGAATGCAAAGAAAGTTTTTTTTTAACCCTTTGCACTCGAGGCCTTTTTTGCTCGGATGAAAAGTGTTGAGCGAGAGTCACCTCTCGAGTGCAAATGGGTAATCAAATTTTTGTCCTTGTTATCTAAAATTATATTTTGCAGATTTAGTTTGCAGATCGTTGAATACAAATCCTAAAAAAAGGTTTGCGTGATTTTCGCAGGTCAAATCGGTTAAAAGTAATTCGGAAAATAAAAAGATTATTTCCGCTGTACTTCAACGATGCAAAATTCAACGTCATGAAAATGAAGGTCTACCCGAATGTTCGCTTTTTCGCAGTCAGCTTTTTTCTAGTAAGAAAAGCGATATAAAAATGCAAAAGTTAAGTTGTAGGAAAAAACGATGTGAAAATTGGAAAGTGAAGGAGCCTCGATGTACAATACTCCGAATGTGTGTATCGCCCGGGCCCTCGAGGCCGCTTGAACCCTCGAGTGTCGGGAGTGCGCGAGTCGAATATTAATTGGATCTAATCGACATTGCCGAGCTTGCTTTACGTGTTAAGGGAAACCGCTATCGTGCTTGAACTACCTTGGAGATTTCCAGGTTACCCGGCTAGGCACCGCGCGCAACCCCCCTCGAGAATGCCCGGCCCAATCACACTGCGAAAATTAATGCAACCCCGACAGCAACAGGGCCACGCGTGTTCCTTGGACTCTCAGTCACGTTAACGCGTTGCACTTACCAGTTTAATTATTGTGTCCCAGGAGAAACGCGTCGCGAATTTATTGGTAGTGTAACGAAAGGAAATGAACCTCGCTAATTGAAATACGCACGATTCTGCTACTTTTTTTCCTTTCCATTCATCGCTCTTACAACTCCCGCTGGAAGATAATTAATTTGTGAATTTTACAGCTCCTAATAGGCGGACCGTTGAAATTGCGAGTTTCGTCGCTGAAAGCGAGCTCGTTATTGAGCATTTCTTTCGTTACATTTTATCTTTTTTTTCTTCATTACTTATGCACATTTATGTAAATTTCTTTTTTCATTTTCTTTATAATTATTTTCATTTTCGCGACTCTTGCGGGCTTTTTCGATACCTTCCCTTAACTCTAACCTTGCACTCGGCACTTCGCTATTTTCAGTCCCTCGGAGATACCCCAGAGTGATGAAGTTGAAGTTTTCTTCCTCGGAATGCAGTAAAAACAACCTTTTTTTCATAGTTCTATCGTACGGGGTCAATTCTTCTTTTAAATGCCCGCCTCATTCCTATCCGTTTTTCCCCGCAGCCATTAAAAACAATTTTTTATTCTATCCCTTTTTCATTTTTATTATTATCCAAAGTCGCTTTTCGCATATTCCGATTGCAGATTTATAATAAGAATTTTCTAAAACATTTGAGGGTTTTTCGTAAACCAAATTTGGCAAAAAAAATTGGGCATCGATAAAGATGAATTTTTATTGCATTCCAACGATGCAAAATTCATCATTATTCAGTGTTGCCCATAGTGACTCGTTTCCTAACGTATTGGATTTGCACGAGGGCACGTGGAGACTTCAAAAATCTGTGTCGATACAGGTGTGCTATATTTTGAAGGCATTTTACTTGTGCCACGGCGTTCGGTAGTTGACGCGGAAGTCGATGGGCGATGAAGCGGTCACCCATCCGAGTATTGAATCGGGCCATAGCCCCCGTTAAAAATGTTGGTTTCTTCATTCCCATTGGAAGGATGCAATTTTGCTCATGAAAATTTCCGCAAAACCGAGCTCTTCGATGTTATTACAATTGCCGTTTGGAACAGTCATGCGATTTAGGCGAGGACTTGTCCAGTAACCCAAACAAAAAACGTCGCCAGTGCGCGAGACGATTCGAGTCACCGTTACTCGAGTTCTCGTGCGGAATCAAACTTTTAATTGGTCATGTACGATCCGAAGGCCCGAGATTAATAATACCACGAGTCTATTGCGGGTTTCGGTGCTGCCCGTCTCTTTGCACAAGGAAGCAATCAAATTTGGCAACTCCAAATACGTATATTTGCCGATAGAGAAGGATAGCGACGAATATCAAGACTTGGATCGTTTGAATCCTTTGGACATGTTACGTCTGTCGATAAGGCAGCGCAGACACAGTTACTCTACTCTACTCTACAGATACTCTACGCTACTCTCGCCTCCCCCTATCGAAAAATAATGAAGTATTTTTAAGGTTAGACCATACAATGTCAGGCGAAGGTAGCCGAAATTTGAAACTTCCAAATATGCTATCGATGTAAAGTAATATTGGTCGTAAATCGCGTAATATGTAGATCAAGTCTTTTCAGTTAATTTACATCAGGGCACAACAAAATGACCCTAATAAAAACCCTAATAAAAATGAATATTTACTAGGGGAAAACCCCCAAGGGGCTAAACCAGTGTGACACTCTCAAAAAATCGATTTTTTTGCCTTTATCGACTTTCAAGAATATCATTATCATTTATATCAATATCATTTTATCTTGCAAAAATCGATAGTTAAATCTTTAAACGCGTTTTTCTCAAAGTGAGATTTTTCAAATTTGCTGCCATTGTAACACAAAGAGCAATTATCCGATTGACTTGAAATTTGAACTGAGTACTCTTGATTGTATTTACTCTGCAATGACGTAGGATATTTTTGATTGGATAAAAATTGACGATTTGGCATTGAAAAAAACGACCATTTTATAGGCAAGAAAACGGACTTTTTTTCATAATTACGCCATTTTTGTTGGATTTTGATATTTTTCGAAAATTCTACGTCATTGTACAGGAAATACCTTCCAGTTTAACGACATTTTTTCCTTTTGCGGTTTCAGCTACTCAATCGGCCGGAATCATGTCAGCAGTGGAGGAACTTTTTTTTTTGGCGCCTCCGAAGGCAGCGCATAAGTCGCTTGGGACTCAATATTTTTCTATGAAAAAAATATGTAATATAGGTCAAATATAGCCAAATATATTCTTAAATTTCCGAAACATTTGATTGAGTACTTTTCTTCCGAAAAATTCCCGAAAATCACCCAAATTTTCAGCATTCACACTGGTATAGCCCCTTAAGGTAATATTCTAGGCAGTAAAGTGAATTAACGGCGTTGCTATACAGGTCGGTAGGGATGTTTCGGGGAGCCGAGCAAGGGAATAAACGATATTTCTGTGCTGTATAATAATTTCCTGAGTTCCAACGTATACCCTTGTGGGTTTTACGTATTACCCTTTGCAAATGAAACTTTTTCCTATCACTTCCTACCTGTACTTCGGTAATCTAACCTAACTTCTGTTGCGTCTACAGCTGTATTAAGATGTTACATCATGTGGCTCACCGAGAAATGAGACTTTTTAGGGATTTTTTTTAATAGTAAAAAATCTATCGAAGTTAGGTTTGGAGGGTTCGTTCTACATGTGGTGCCGTACACAAAACAAATTAAAAAAAATATATATATATATATATATATATATATATAGAATGGCGGCTCAGTCGTAGGAACATTAAGAGTGTTTTTTTAAGCGGTCTGCGGGAGAGCGCAGAACTTTTATTAATTAGCACCTAGAACGAAAAAACTGTCGTCATTTGCATTAGTTTTGCTGGAGAAGTACACTCGTTTATTTAGAAAACATGGTATTTTCGCTAATTGACATCATATCGAATAAAGTAGTAGCAAACTTTATTCCTTTGATACCCTCGCGGCCTTTTTACATGTTCTCCTTCCTTTGCATCTTCACTTATTCTGAATATTGACATCTTTTCATACGCTCTTTATTCTTCTATTTCTGCAGCTCTATTTACATTCATATAAACATTTTTACATTTACTTATTGCCGTCTTCCCCCTCCCTTGTTACCTCGTTTTTCACGCCCTCCTTCGTTATCTCTTTTTTTCATCGCAATGTTTTCAAATTGTCTCACTATTTCGCTCATCTTTTCCACTATCTCCCCCTCTTATGCCTTCTCCCACCCCCCATCTGATTCCTTTCTTTGCTGCTTCCCCCACTCCTCAAGATTTCTAAGGGCCTGCCCCTCCGTATGTTTCCGAGCCTCCTCACATTCCCAAATGTGTGCCAGTGTTTCCTCCGCGTTCCCGCATACTCCGCACCTTGTCTCTTAAATTGAAAAATAAAAATATAGTGAGCGATCGAAAGGAAGTTTGTTTTTCCCCAAAAATGTTCGCAGTTTTTTGCTCGCTATTTTATTATTTTTCAATTTTCCTTCTTGATTCTAGGTCAACTTATACACAATAATGTACAAAGTAAAAATATGTTTGATTTTTTTGCTTCAGATCACCTGTGCGGACTTAGACTTCCGCAAGCGAAGAATGTCATCGCCCGCGCACCGACATACGTGGCTCCTCCCACTCCCACCAGTATGTTTTGCCAAACTTTAAAAAATATTTTGATGTTCAATAAAGACCGCTTAGTCAATATACCAAATATCAACATTCTATATTTAATACATTTCGCATAGGAAATTGGTGAAAAATCGAACATTTTTTGACCCAATAAGCCAGAACCTTCCCTTGAGGGGCTATACCCGAGGGGCTATACCCGAGGGGCTATTCACTATTAAGTGAGGTGCGGAAGAGATTTCCGTGTGAAGTCGATTTCATATCATTTTTGTGATTTCATAAATGATTCGAGCTATTTTTAAAGTCATGTGATTTAACGTAATTTCACGTAATTTCAGTTGATTTCATTTGAATTCATCAACTCAGTTTCAAGCGATTGCTGAAATCATTGGAGGGAGAAAAAAGCTCGAAAATGGTTAAATTTCTCTTTTTTTTTATTATTGACTAATCTTGAGACTCAAATTTGAATTAAAAATGTTTAAAATTAAAAAAAGGGTTTAAAAAGACACAGATATAGATATTAAAAGAAATGTTTAATTTTTTCATTTGTGAGAACGTGCACATTCTTTCGGATTTTTACACCAAAAGACGTTTCTTATTTTCTCATTAAATTAGACGGTGTCTAATGATCGCTTCGGTTTGTTATTCGTCAATTTAACGAGGTAGACCAGCTTCATATAATGTTGCCATGCTAAACCATGGTAAAATTTCAAAATGGTGATAGATCAATAAAATTTGGTGAATATATTCTTTAGTATTATATATGTCAATACAATTTTTTTCAGATTTTTTCATTGTGCCGTTATCGAGTAATTGAACATTGAAGTTCACGTGTATAAGCATAGCGTTTTCATAGATATAGGTATATATTCCGGGTATAAGAATAAACGCTTGTGAATTATTTGTAAGAAAACGGCACAACCAAAAAATCTGAAAAAATTTGTATCTACATGAATAATACTAAAGAATATATTCACCAAATTTTATTGATCTATCACCATTTTGCTGAAGCTAGTGTACCTCCTTAAATACATTCAAATTTGAAAAGAATAAAAAATTAATTTAATTAATACATACCTTCAGTCGACCTTCAGTCGAACTCGAAGTCGAACGCAATGCAAAGTGAGGCAAGATTTTCAACAGTTTTGTTTTCACAAATAATTATCTCCCGGTATATCTCTCTGCATGCACTGGCGTTGAGCCGCAGACTGACTGCTCGAACGCACGGACAATGGATTATGAAAAATCATAATAAAATTTCCTTGTTTCGAGAACCAGATGATTTCTAGCGATTTCCTGAATCAAGTGACTTCGTGCTGATTTCAGACGATTTCAAAAAATGTAAACGTGATTTCAAGGGATTTCAACTACATTCGAAGAATGGTGATTTAGTAAGACGCTTCGCGATTTCAGGCGATTTCTTGTAATTTCGCATTCGATTTCGAACAGAAGTGCTTGAATGATTTCACAAGTGAATAGCCCCTCGGCTATACCAGTGTGACACTTTGAAAAAATCGATTTTCTTTGCTTTTTTCGACAGTTTATACTTTCAAGAATATCATTATCATTTATATAATTTGATCTTGCAAAAATCGATAGTTAAATCTTTAAATAGTTAAAGAGCAATTATCCGATTGAATTGAAATTTGAACAGAGTACTCTTGAATATATTTACTCTACAATGACGTAGGATATTTTCGATTGGATGAAAATTGACGATTTGGCATTGAAAAAACGACCATTTTATAGGCAAGAAAATAGACTTTTTTCATAACTACGCCATTTTGTTAGATTTTGATATTTTTCGAAAATCCTACGTCATTGTACGGGAAATACCTTCCAGTTTAACGACATTTTTTCCTTTTTCGGTTTCAGCTACTCAATCGGCCGGAATCATGTCAGCAGTGGAGGAACTTTTTTTTTGCGCCTCCGAAGGCAGCGCATAAGTCGCTTGGATCTCAATATTGTTCTATGAAAAATATAGGTAAAATATAGCCAAATATATTCTCAATTTTCCGAAACATTTAATTGAGTTTTTTTCTTCCAAAAAATTCCCGAAAATCACCCAAATTTTCAGCGTTCACACTGGTATAGCCCCTTAAACCGTTTCTCCGTCTCACACTTCCGCACCTCATTTTTCCCCAATCTTCCCTTATTTCTCCCCCATTGTTGTTCCTTTGTCCCAATAATTCTCCGTTTCCACGTCTTTCCTTTTCCCTTTGTACCCTTTGCAGAAGTTGGATCAGGAGATGTTTGCCCACATCGTCTGTATTTCTTGGTCAGCCGTCTTCAGCACCGCTCTCCCAGTCTTCATTTTCCATTCCTCCTTGTTTCCTCTTCTTATCGCCTCACCTACCTACCTCTCTCCTGCTAGCTTCATTGCTGCCTGCATTTCTTCTCCTCATTTGCTTCCATCATTGTTCATCAGTCCTCTCGCCTCCTCCATCAGGCATTTTCTTGGTCATCTTTCGTCCTCTATGTCTAAGATTTTGCCTATATAGTCTCCTGCTCGATTTATCATCACTATGTTTATTTCTGTTCACCCCGTCTCGGTTTTCCAAATATACTCGGGCGTATTTCTCCTCAAACCCATCACCATCCTCGTATACCTGGCCTGCGCTCTATCTACTCTCGCCCTTCTTTTCCAGACCCACACTTCTACTCCATACAGCAACCCGCTCCTCGCTATCGCTTCCGCAATTTTCAGTCTGTATGACAGACATCCAATCCTTGCTCTTTTTGCAATACCCCAAGCTTCGTTTGCTGCCTTTCTTATCTTACTTTCTACCATCTTTATGTGTTTTTCGAAAGTGTTTCCGGCCGAAAAGCACACTCCCAGGTATTTGTAGTCCTTTACCACCTCCACCACCTTTTCGTTTAAATTCCATCCCCTCTCCTTCTTTTGTCTTCCCCCATATCGAATAAAGTATTTTTCTCGCTGAAAAATTTGCCTCAATTTGTTTATAAAAACGAGAATTGTTGATGCATGGTGAAAATCGCGTGCACATCTCCAGAGGCTCTATCAAAGAAGCTACAGTTGAAATTTCAAGTCCATCGGATGAAAACTGCCGGAAATATGCGTTCTTCCGATTACAAAAATGGCGTTTCCAGAAAGACGCATTTAAAGTGTCAAAACTAATTTAGAATTTTGATAGTAGGTCTTCAGTTCTTAGGTCGTTGTACATTCTTTGTACAACGACTGGAGTAAGCAACCCCAAATTGGTACTTTCACCGTCTAGGCTGTTTTGTGCGTTGGGGAGCGCTCGGAGTGCACGGAGGCTCTTCGGGAAAATGAGGTGTAAAAATATTCTCTATACTCAATAATATACACTCAATAATATACTCAATAATATAAAAATATCTCTATAATATACACTATTCTCTGGTGCACAGACGTTTTACTCAAGTATCTACACTAAGGTGTCAGAAGTATTGGCCTTCCACTGACTGGTTGGTGCGCCAGGCAGTGCACGGCGAAACGATCACCGCTCCGAGTATCAGCCATGCACAACGCTACTGAACTAGGAAGGTCTGCCGGTGACGTTTTACAATTTCTGTGTGATGCAAATACCATTCTTCATTATGATTTTTTTCATCATATCCGAAAACAAAACGACCCCCCCCCCCTTTCCTCTCCGCAGAATGGAGTTGAAGTTTGAACCGTTGGAATGCAACGAAAGATCTTATTTGAGGTAGAACGAGCGAGACATATCATTATGCATGTTTGAGCGAAATTAGAAAACAGTCGACTATTTAGATATTTAGAATGGGTTTTAAAATTGCAACATTTAACACTGCAGGCTCTGCATTGACCGAAAGTCGGGTCACATAATTCGTCGTACCATTCAATTGTGGTAATACATTTTGAAAAAAAATTATGTTTAAATAGCAAACTAGCTAGGCAATGAGTGAAAAAAGTGATTGCCTTTACTATTCAGTTTTGCTAAAAACGTCCAGTAAAGACAGAATAATTATTCATAAAAAATATTTGTCCTCTATAATTAGAAGACATGTGGCAACACCGCAGAACAGTATTGTTTAATGTTTCGAAAAACAAATAATTATCGTGTTCCTAAAGTTAAAAACTTTTATCATAAAAAAAATATTTGCGTTACAAATATTAATATTTCATATTGCTTATGTTATCTTCATTAACAAATAAAGGTGTTGATTAATTCATAACTAATTAAAAAGTTTGTTCGGTTTAAAAATACTTCCAAATAGAAAATTTGTGGTGCAGTATTATTTTAAATATGCTGCGCAAACTTACGTCATCGGATACGTGGAACGATGCGGTGTTGCCATATGTCTTCTTATTATAGGCGACAAATCATTTTTACGGACAATTATTCTGTCTAAATTTCAATGCACATCCTGCAGTGTTGAAAGTTGCAATTTAAAAACCCATTATCTCTCAATCTAAATAGTCGACTGTTCTGAAATTTCGCTCAAACATGCATAATGATATGAACAATGTGTGGTTAAAATGTGAACGAAATCCATAGAAATTAACAGCGCGCGCTCGTTCTACCTTGTATTCTTATTTTCATTACTACCCAAAATCATATTTCGTAGATTTAGTTTGCAGATCGCTGAATAAGTCCCCTAAAAAAGGTTTCGGTTATTTTAGCAGCTCAAATCTACCAAAGGAAAAAAGAACACATTAGTTGCATTCCAGCGATGCAAACGTCAGTCATCCATAAGAATGCACGCAAAACTACTGCAGCTCCAGTAGTTCAGTGGATCGGTACCAAATTTAGCCCGGATGCTCAGAACAAATTTTAATCGGCATGGCAGCGTTTCTGTTTTCATTGAACCAGATGATAAAAAGTGAAGACGTACAATTGAACCAAATGATAACAAGTGGACTTCAACAAAATAAAACCGTAACGCGATTCCAAATTCCCCGACGCGTTTTCCTTTCTCCACATGTTACCCTTCAGTATTACACCTGAGCCAACCCAAGTCCGCGCCTCGCATGACGATAAAACCGGCTTTCTCAACATCGCGAAATTCCGTAGCATTTGTTCACTTCACGGATGGTGCGAGGAAATTCAGGAAAAGAAAAAGTGCTACGCACCCTGACATTTTTTCGGTCCGATTAATAATACAAGTCTGGGAGCGACGGTTACGGATCCTGAGGAGAGAGGGGGGAGGGCGGAGGGTGAATTGGTAAAAAATGCCAGAGAGAACGAGAGAGTGAGGCGAATAAAATTAATGATCCTCTTACCTGTAGACGACGTAACCAGCGTCGTTGGTGAGCTCGCAGATCCACGGACATGGTTTAAGCTGTATGAGTATCGTCGTCGTGTTGTACGGTCCCGTATGTCCGGCCGTGACGTTGTGCGGAGGATGAGTCTGTGCTCGGTAATGGCGTAGACAAATAGAGAGTGAGAGTGAGGCAGACAGACGAAGGCAGCGAAAAGAACCGGAAAATCAGGTAAAAAGAGACATTATAAACGGATGAGTATCCGAGAGAAATTCGCCCTATTCATTTATTCATTCTTTTGGCTCTGGCACGTCCCCTCGTACTTTTTTCTCCTCTGTTTTCTTTCTCCGCTCAAAGACGGGCAGTCTGATTAGACTTCAAGGTAAGTACAGGCAGGAGGGGAGAGAGAGAGAGAGAGAGAGAGAGAGAGAGAGAGAGAGAGAGAGAGAGAAGGGCAGAGCCGGATGAACGGATTAATTAACCAGCCCGTATTCCCGGTTCCGTTGAGCATACATACCCTCTGGTCCTTCCAGCCGACGAGGGGTGGAAAACATATGACAAAGCTGAGGACCCAAACCGCTGCGACCAGTAATCTTGCCCTTTTCGGTGACATTATCTACGAACACATACGGATTAAATTGTTTTTTCTTCCCTTCCTCCATTGTTACCCCCCCCCCCCCCCCCCCCCCGCCTCCCATGGCCCCCTTTCCAGGGGCTTGAATATTCCTGCCATTACTGGAATGCCTACACCGTAGCCCAAAATTTGTGCTCGTCCTTGACATTTGTCGCTACTTAGCCAAGCTAATTCCCTTCGGTCGCAGCTTGCTCCCCCTACTTCGACGTAGTTACACAAGGGCGTGGGGAAACTGCGGACAACTAGCGGCTTGGCAAGTATCTCTACCGAGCCTCTTTGCTTTCTGTGGGTTTGGTACGCGAGCAAATATCAACCGTCGACATCGAAACTCCCTCTGGCCGTCCTACATAGTCGCGTATCCTTCCCGCGGGGTTCCTTCTTAAGGGGCGGTGAAAGACGCTCCGTCAGTAAAAAATCCGCTGCTCACTTTTCACCAAGGTCACCATTTCGGGAGGAAGAAGGTTCTAACTTTGTTACTCTCATGATGAAACGCAAAATGAGACTTTATTTTGAATATTACTCGTTTAGGATTAAAGAGAGGAACGCATTGTCAGCTACCCGTGCGGAAAATTGATAGGGCATCCCTCATGAAAATAAGAGCCTTTGAGAGCTTATTTGAGGCTTTCCCTATCAGGGAAGCCTCAAATAAGCCCGTGAAGGCCCTTATACGGCAATCCCGACAGAGGTTGGCATAATAAGGGCCTTTGCAGGTCCTATTATGGCAATCCCTGTTGGGATTGCCACAAGAGGGCCAGGTTTGGGCATTATAGGAAACGGACCAGTATACATAGCTTGGACTAAATCGTTTGTGGTATTTTAATTACTACACTCAATTATTCGATAATAGGTTAAAATAGGATAAAAGCGTGAGGGCATTAAAAATTATTATATATTACATTTACAAACCCATCAAAAAATTACATATTATTCTTATTGCCTTATTCACTCATGGAGTGATGCCCGCGCGTATGTTTGAACAATTCCATTCGGTTTTTTTTACATTTTTATAGTGACTATTTTCGCCGAATACTTTCCATATGAAAAATTATTTCGCGTTGTCATAGTTAATATCACAATGATATTAACTAATTGATATTGTTTATGTGATACAGCAAATAATTATAGGAATTAATTTGGTCTATTATGCCATATCTGCGACGAAGATGTTACAAGCACTCGGTAGCATAGGGGCAGCGTGCGTAGCTATGGCTAGGTAGGTACTAGGTTCAATACCGATATAGGTGAAATATTTTCTTCGAAAAAAATCATTCCGAAAGGCCAGGGCATGACGAATTACGATACAAAATCGTTGTGGTAAACTCTCAATTAAGTGCTTAATTTCATTTTGGATTTATGAAATATTTTATGCACATAGTACACTTAGATTTACAGTGTACATTGTAAGCAAATGAAGATTTATTTGAATCGAATCTTTATTTATTTGATTTGAATATATTTGATATTTAAAAAGAATAGCTGAAACGAATAAAAAAATATCTTTGAAACAAACAAGATCGTAGTAGGCCGTGAGACGAGGAAAAAACCTATCTCATTTAAATAGATCCTATTGAAATAAATTTAAAAAATTTGGCAGTGTATCGTGAACTTATATAAACGTACACATATACGCAGAAACACATACATTTACACACACGTGAGCATATCCATTGACAGGGATAGCTTATGGGCATACCATGGCTTACATGAGGGCGTAGATCAGGCATCCTTGAAGGCCCTCATTATTCTGCCTTAATGGCCCTCAGTAGCACAGTGTGACCGGCCACTAAGGGCCCATGTGAGGCTACCCGGTTAGGGCCCTATTAAAGTCAGGGAAATTCTATATGGGCCCGACCAAAGCCCTAGTTCAATTCCCGCACGGGTATCTCTTTAGCACTCATTCGTCACGTGGAACATTTTCCACTCTACTTTGAGGGAGTGCACTCCACTGGGATCTGGAGAATCGCGGCGAATTTTCGGGATTTATTGTGAGAAAACTACTGGGGTGGGTTATTTCATTTTTTATTTATCGTTAACAAAGGTATCCGTAAACTTCGAAAAAAAAAAAATACGAATAATTAGAAAAGCGACGGTAGTAGGCTGGGCTGATACTGGGATGGGTGACCGTTTAGTAGTGCATCCGCTTGTGCGTGGACTCCTCAGTGGGAGGAAGTGTTCGATGGGAATGCACCTGAAGCTTGTCAGTGCAACAATAGCCACCTACGATGCCGAAGTTTGCATCGTTGGACTGCAACGATTTTAATTTCTTCTGGCAGATTTCGCCTACAAAAGTCCTTCAGCAACTTTTCAAGATATTTATTTAGCGATCTACATGATAAATCTATGAAAAAAGATCGCCTGTAATAATAAAAATATGGAAAATAAAATGTAAAACAAAATTATCGTTCCAACGATGCAAACTTCAACGCCACAGCCACCTGTGTTGGCACAGGTTTTCCACAGTTTCCCTGTGCCCTGGTGCAAATGTAGTACAGTAACGCGTTCGGAAACGACTGGCTGTGGGCAACACTCCACGTTTGCTCAGGTACTGGAAACGATGCGCTAGTGAGAGTGTGATAAAAGTGAACGGGATGCGGTCCCAAAAGTCTCCAAGGGCACCCGAAGAGAAAGTGAGAATATTAAATATCATTATAAAAGACCCAATTATTTACATATACTCATCAAAATGTTCAGATACTTTCACCATCATCTATATCAACGCTGGTCCAAAATTGAAGTGAATCGCCCAAATAATTCTCTTACAACAGCTTCCCAAAATGATCACCAATTCGTTGAACGAAACTGTAGTGTAGCAACGGGGGAAAAAACTCATTGTAATTGCGTAGGGGCACGTGCTTCAGGATCTACGATCCACCGAAGTGGACCACAAATTTATTTGCGGTTTTACAGGGGCTCTAAAGGGCACTCACGAGGGCACGTTCAACGTCCCGCATACGAGCGACGATTTTTACCTTGTCGGGAAAGGGCAGAGATAAGGGTGACTATATTTCGTGACTATTTCATCCCGGGATATGAAGGCCGTGGTGAGTATTTAATCGAGCGAAAGTGCGGCTTCGACTTCTTTTTCCCCATAGTTGGCACTTGACGCGGGTAAAAAACGTGGCTTCGCTTAATGTAGGCAAAGAGGTGAAAAAAAGAAAGAGGACGGGAGAGGAGTTTCAAGTTTACCTTCTGCTTCCATGAATATACAATATTCTGGAGGCTCTGCCGTGGTGATGGTGTGAGAGGACCTGCGGGACCGCGTGTACTTGCGAAAGGATTTTCCGTGGGTTTGTTCAAGCAGTCGCTACACGGTCCCTATGGCGTTTGAGGGGGGGTGGTAGGTGGGTGCGATTCGATTGGTTTAATCGTCGGAATTATCATTCGGTCATAAATCGTAGTTGCGGGCTTGGTCTGAGCATCCTTTGTTGCAGGGAAATACATGTGTTCAATGTCGATGATTGATCGTCTGCCCGGATGGAGCCTGATGAAAGATCAATTCGGAGGATCACTGGTGCGAACCTAATATACTCGTGTGTGGCAGACCGACCGGAAATGTGGCGGTCTCTCTATTGATCTTTGGGTTCGGGAACGTTCCGAACGCTTGCGAGTATGACGGAGGATGTTTGGAATTGATATTCAACGATCTGGAGAGACCTGCAGTGGCTGAGTGGTGAGTAATATTCTATTTGCCCTCCCCGAGCTCTCGTCAGTGTTGTCTACCACTATCGGCCAATGATTCTGAGCAAGGGGAGCGTATACCTGCGTACAATATTCCGTTGGAACACGATTTACCTGGGGATAACTGACGGGCCTCGTCACTGCGAGATATCGATCGAGACTTATCGCGCAAAGATTGAGTATCGAGGCGGTGCACATCCAGACGTCAACGGCGAGCCAAACCGAGCACCATATGTCACCGAATATCCAGACCTGTAGAACAAGCAAACACGTTAAAAACAGGATCAATTCACTAGGTACACTGCTGCTAATTAATGAAGATAAAGGACGTTGAAGTAGGCGCGTTCGTGACCTCGCGGATGAACGTTTAGTCAGAGCAACGACAGTTTTGGCTCAATCTTTGCTTATCGGGCTAAGTGAATCGTATGAAAATTCCTCGTCCTGAACAAACAATTTGGGCTGATCTACCCTACGTAGTGGGTTCAAGGGTCGGCCGGCATTAGGGTCGTGGCCAGGCAAGGTTCCGACGCGATTAACGAAATCGAGGATCGTTAGGGACATTTGCATCCTTGGGAGCCTCTCAAATCCTCATGAGCATCCTAAAATCGTACTACTTTGGGCCTACCTAGGGACATTTTCGGAGTCGAAGAGGAATATTTGTTCTGAAATGGAGAGTATCAGTGCCACCCATTTTTTACGTCGTCACGAGCACGGTGAAGAGACGCAACCCTGCTCGAAGCGAATTCGTATATGACCCAGTCACCAGCTTGTCTTACAGATAGTTGATGTTCCTGCTTTCGGGCAAGATGTGGCCTCGCCGAACGGCGGGCAGGATGGAATTGCCAGCCATTTTCCTCTCGCCTTTCTACATCCGAGTCTTCCGCTTCTCCTTGATTGCCGGGCTCATTTGTTCGGTATGGTTCGCGATAAAAAATGTTACATCTTTTAAAACACATCATGAAAAGACGATGGAAAGATGTGGTCTGCGTACCCACACGAGAGGAAACTAAAATTAATAATTTCACGAGAAACAACACGACGAAAAGGTGCGAGCTAGCACCAGATTCGATGACACTATTAGCTTTAATATACGCGGGAACTGCAGAGCCTGGAATTTTTCCATCACAGATGTTTACGTTTCTTCATCCTCATTTTCCCGTATCATCGTCATATTTCACGGAATAAGGATCGTATTCGCATTCCTGCTATTTTATCTCAGTACGTATACACCCCCGATGTGCACGGGTCTCCACATTCTTCCGTGAAAAACAAGAAAAAAATTGTCGAAGAGACGTGCAAAACCTCAGGTTACTGGCTCGTCACTGCAGCATGCATTTTTCATGCTTCCAACAAATGCTTTCCAAACAAAAGCAGCACCGGAAGTACATGTAAAAAAGGCAGAGACGCAGTCGTGAACTTCGAGATGACTGTATGGAGATGACGCGATATGAGAGGAGACGAGAGAACAAAAAAACCGCTTGAAGATACTGCAACTCGTTGACGACCATTCATCCGTCCTATCTGCTACAAGAAAAAAAAATCAACTAGTACAATGGCACAAGTGGAGAAATATGTGCACTTTCATCCGCAGTATTATTCTGTGGGGATAAAAGAATTATTATACAACAGCCAGGCTAAGGGATTTGGTCTAAGATGGAACGATTCCCAAATTGATCGTCCTCAAAAAGTAACTACGAAGTTACCCCCCGAGTCCCGAAAAAGTTACTGTCCTACCATTAATGTTTCCCTCATCGCTGACAGAAGACGTGATCGTTAAGCCTGCAAAGGCCTCCGAAGGAACGTTTGAGAATAAAAACCACAGAAGGTTCTTGGGCAGTGTGACAAGTGACGAATGAAGTCCAACGCGAAAATATTCCGTTCTCTTTCTTGCTTTTTCTTTCTGCAGTCCTAGTTGTACGTTGGCGTACTTGTTCAGCTCAAGCACGCTATACGTGTTCAGCGTCAAGGTAAAGATGCGGTGTAATGGTCGCGGGCCATGATTCGATCTCGTTGACTAACTGTACGAAAAGTTTAGCTTCACGGACGACGTGACGTTGGTCACTAACGGACACGTGGTGGAGTATCCTCGTATACGCTCATCGGTATCCTTAAAGTTAGCATGTACCCAGTGGCGAGAGATTGTGGGAAAGACTATTGCGGCAAGGACGGCAAGGATGAAAGTTGTATGGCGTTGTGGTTTTGCACAATGTGGTCTCGTTTCGACCGCAACACGGTTCCCTCTTGCTCCCGATGGTAACGTATACGTGCGCGTCCGTTCGATCGTATATATGCAGTTGCGTGAATTATGTACAACTATGGTAGGTACACACCACGGCCAACCGGTTCAAGATACATATATGCCCCCGAAACTTTCTCACTCGTCCGGCAGTCCTTCGTAGCCGTGCCCAGAGGAATGATACAATGGTCATCAAAAAGTAACAATGGGCACCAGAGATCCTGAATAAAAGGGCTGATATCGACGTAGAGATTCCAACTCGGCGATCAGTGAAAACGAAACTTGGGTATTGGCTTTTGTGACCGCGAAAAATACAAAAAAACCCTAGGGTATTGCGTGAAGCGTAGCCAAAGTCTAGTGATTTTTATTATTGTTTACCTATATTATTATAATTGCAGTATATCACGGGTTCGCGTAATTGACGTTTATTGACGTGAAAAGTGCAGCTAGATTGCGTCATTACGTTTACAAAGGGCTTACGCCTAGTTGAAATTTTTGAAAATATTGATTTGTCGTTTTCGACGGATTCTCAAAATATAAGGTTTTTGAAATATTCTCTGATTTCAAGTCGATCCGTTGACAATTGAGGGAGTTATGGGCGTTTATAGGCAGGCTCCGCGAGCCGGCCAACTTTTAACGCTTTTTCACTAAAATGACTTTTTCAAACTCGGTGACCACGATATCTAAAAAATCGCACCGACCAACTTCAAATTTTACCAGCGTCTTTTACATATCAACAAGCAGTGCTTGAACGAAGGATTTTCTTTTTTTATGCATAGTTTTTTTTTTATTAAGGGGGAATGAACATTTGTAATTTTTTTGCATTTTTTTCCTACATCTTGCCGAAAGTAAGAAGAGCAGGAGAATGTTGAATCAGAAGTATCGTCCAGGCATCGCCGATTAAAGGTAAACACGAACTTTCCATGATTTTACAGTACTTAAAACTTTAAGGCCTTAGGCCACTCTAGAGGCCGAAAAAAAGGCTTTTTGGGGATTTTTTTCAGAAAAACTACAAAATAAATCGAGATTACAAAAAGGGTGTTTATCATACATATCAGTGCCTGTATACAATAATTTTTTTGAGTCGATTAATTTCAAAACGGCGGCTGTGCAGCGTTTATCTCAAAACTGCATTTTTTAAGTTGGCCGGAAACATAACTCAGACAATTTTCAACCGATTCACTTGAAATGTTGAATAAATTTTAAAAACTACATTGTTTATGGAAGTACGTAGCTTTTTTTTTATATTGCATAGTTTATTTGTTATTAACAATTATCTGACGATTTTTTAGGCAAATTTTTGGACAGTGAACAATTTCGTCAGATAATTGTTAATAACAAATGAACCATGCAATATTTTAAAAATCCCACGTACTTCCATAGACAATGTATTTTTCAAGATTTATTCAACGTTTCAAGTGGATCGTTTGAAAATTGTCTGAGTTATGTTTCCGGCAAACTTAAAAAATGCAGTTTTGAGATAAACGCTGCACAGCCGCCATTTTGAAATTAATCTCTTCAAAAAAATTATTGTATACAGTCACTGATATGTATGATAAACACCCTTTTTGTAATCTCGATTTATTTTGTAGTTTTTCTGGAAAATCCCCAAAAAGCCTATTTTTTGGCCTCTAGAGTGGCCTAACCCCTTAAACGCGTTTTTCTCGCAACTATGTTTTTAGACACGGGCTTATGCGTAGCGCCTCGAGTTTTCAATCGATTGGCATGAATCTTTTACTGTAGCTTCTTGACATTTTCTAGTCCAGTACGTAGGATCTTTTTCGATAAGTTGAAATTAAAAAATTTGATGATCGATATTCGACCGATTTGTTTACGATTCTTTCTCATATTAACACCATTTTTTTAAAATCAATAATTTGAACAACCCCCACGTACTGGACTAGTTTTTTATACCTACTTTAAAAATATTTTTTGTTTTTTGTTCTAGCTTGAAAATCATGACCTATGCAAATACGCCCGTAGATGACTATGAAAAAGAGGAGTTTTCTTTCATCGACTACTGTGCCGCCATTTTGTTTCAAACTAATTTAAAAAAAATGTTTTTTTGTACTTCAAGACTTGTACTAACATGTATAAAAACGGAATTTAAAAATATTGTTTTGTTTTTCTTAAATAAATTGTCAAAAACGACCCTTGATTTTGCCCTCACAAAGGTATATTCCCCCTTAACAAAAATACAGCGTTTTTTTTCACCGAAAATCGATACTTCCACTTTGGACTGCGGAGTTTTTTTTTTAAATCGTCATTCCATCGAATCCTTTGTCCAAGCATAGATAATTTCATGCAAAAACTAATGACTCCGATTTGATTTATTTCGGATGATTTGTTTCCGGGCAGCAGTGGGCACCGCGACGGCCGTTTTTCAAACAGTGATCTCCACAAAGCATTGTATCTACTACATTTATCAATATTTTTTAATACAAAAATTGTAAAAGATACCCAAAACTCTTGATTCTCTGATACTCTTCAATACAAAAAAAAATGTATTCGAAACACTTCACACGTTTTCCCCCAAAAAAAAAAAATTGACGAAAATTCCTCTTTTTTCAGGCCACGAGGCGTCAATGTAATTGACGTTTATTGGCGTAACAAGTTTCAACAAAAATATCAACAATGGTGATGACGTTGACGTTTCTTTGTGTGTGTTCTAGTTTCTCTGTTCTCTGCGATTTGAATACATTACATTCCGCCATTACTTGCAAACTGATATGTAATAATAACAATAAATCACAATGATGATCATGACAGTTCAGAATTTGTTATGCCTCCAGTATTCTATCTCCACGTCACGTATCTTGTCTCTTACTAGGCGGTAAGTCTCCAAGTATCCTCCTTAATAAAATCAAGCGTTTAATTATCGGAGCTTTTAGGGGCGTCTTGGCCAAGGCGATAAAACAACCATGCCAAAGGATTTGCCTGGAGGAGTATAATAAGCAAGTATGGATGGACATGAAGGGAGAGCGAGGGAGCGTGAGAGAAGAAGAGAAAGAGAAAAGGACTATTCCAAGAGAAGAGTCGTATGTTATGTGGGATTAATGCTCTGGCGCCATGCCTCTAGTCTACACGGATCGGGAATATCGAGATGCGTTCTCCCCATACATATATACGATCAATGCGCGTGTTTCGCAGACAAGGCTACTTAAATCACGAAACTCATCGACCTAATGGACTCGATACTCCTCGCTCTTGGATTTGCGATGCAGCGAACAAAAAAAAAAAGGGAAAAAAATAAGCGAATAAAAAAAGCATAAGCCTGGAAATAAAGGAGTGTGCTGACGGAGTACAGCCGTAGGAGATCCGAAAAGCCTGGATACACCGGAGGGTGAGATGATAGGATCGATCGCCGGATAATATCAGACCACCACATACGATAAAGGACCTGTATTTTTTTCCCAAGGTCCTTCCTTGCAGCTAAGCTTTGTCTTCCAGTCATTTTTTTTTCTTCTAGCGTGAAAGACATTCTCCAGTGGTGAGTCAAGGCAAAGATTCGAGAGAGAACGGCAAGGCTTCTTAAGGGCTTACATACACCTGGGTAGGTAAAAAAATCGATTTTTCATAAAATGCTCATTCGAAAGTACTATCCTTTGAGTGTGTAGCCTGAAAATTTCATAAGGAAATTCGCAGTAATGACGAAGTTATAGCGTTTTGTAACTGACCGGGTGAGCAACGACTAACGGTTGGGGCGCAGGTAGATGCGACATTTGTCATCTGTTTGACTATGAGCCGGGTGTTCCCGCTCTTGTTGAATTCCACAAAAAAAAAAGATCTAATGGAAGCGTCAACATCTAAGGAAGATTTGTCGTATGGCGCAGGAATCGACGATTTCGTGTAAGTTTAAGGGAGACTTTGTCCTTGAAATCGGCGGGAGATGTTAGCGGCTCAACATGAGCAGCTAGAAGAAGAGGAGGGATGCCTCTATGGACGGGGCATTGCCGATTAGCGGTAATTATAAACACATTTGTGTAAACACATTACAAAACTTTAAACGCGTTTTTCTCGAAAACACGTTTTTTAAAATGGCTGACATTCTCCTGACCGCTGTAATTAACATATCGACCTGAAATTTGGAGAGCATACTCAGAAAATATGTCTTCACGGAATGACGGATCGTTTTCGTTTCGTCTCGATAGATACATTTTTGCATTTATTATTTATCTTTTTATGCGAAAAAAAAACGAGAAAATCCAATTTTTTTAAAACCCATCCGTCATTCCATGACCAAAGGGTCACAGATTGATAATATGCTTTGAATTTGTGTTTCAGTTCAACAAAGAGGGGGCAGTGATGTCAGCCGTTTACCTCCCGCGATTTAAGGACCTGTTTTCGCGGAGCTGCAACGGCCGCCATTTTGGTTTTAAAAAAAAAAAATTTTTTTTTTAACGTTCTGTATATCATGAATAAAAGCAAGAAAAAAAACTGCACTCAAAAAGCTTTACTCGTTTCCTTTAAAAAAAATAAAATGTAAACACCTGAAATATGGCACTCCAAGGACAAAATCTCCGTTAAGTTAAACCAGTTTAAGTTAAAGTTCACATTAACTTTACGTAAGTTTAAATTAAACCAGTTAAAGTAAGTTTGAATTAAACTTTTAAGTTTAAGTTAATATGAAACCAGTTATTTTAGTGTAAAGTGTACCCAACATTTTAAACGTGTTTTACTCGAAACAGTGTTTTCAAAATCGGTACCAGAAATATATCCGCAACTACTGGACCGATCGGGATCAAGTTCTGCACAGTTATGCTTCACACAATAATCCAGTACTTATCGAGTCGTTTTTTTCGACACCTGGCATAGTTTTTTTTTCATCGTAAGTACTGAACAATTTTGAAGCGAAAAATTGCCTGTTTTATTCCAGCGGCTGCCATGAACCGAAAAAATTAATTTTCAAATTCCGCCTCGATAAGTACTAGTTTTATGTATCTACTTTAAGAAACAAAGATTTTTTAGATAAAAAATGGCAGAGGCCCGTCTGGTACCGCAAACGCTGTCAACAAAAACACGTCCCAGACGTGTGTAACTTTTTTACCGTTTGAAATTTCTTGACCAAATTTTTACACAATGTAGATAAAATGTCATACTTTGGAATGTATGTCATGGTTATTATATAAAATGCAGTTTTATACGCAAAAAAAATTCTTAAGGGGTTAGGCCACAGTAACGGGTATAAAATCATGTGCCAATTTAACAATTTTTTTTCGTATGCAAAATTGAATTAACCCATAAAATCAATTACACATCTATTTAGTATGAATATCAAGCTGTTAGAAAAAATATATATATTCTTTTCGATGTACAATTTGGACGACTACTCCAAACTTCTCGAAACAGCTTTTTTCCAATTGGCGTGACAAATAACTTCAACAATTTTCACTCGATTAACTTCAAATTTAAAAGTGATTTTCCTAATTGCATTTCGCAGAGAAGTACGTACGGAATTTCTGATTAATCGAAAACTTTTCATTTTATGAGCAGTTATAACGAAATTTTTCACTGAAAATTCATTTCTTAAGTTCAAATACCTACAACTTTTGAATAAAACAATATTTTTTAAATTCCGTACGTACTTCTCTAGGTATTCTAATGTAGATTGACGACAATTTTTGTTTTTTGTTCTAGGTAAAAAACTGTGGATGCTAAATGTCACGCCGCGGAGCGCCTAAAAAAAATACAGCAAAAGAAAATATTAGTAGTCGGCCATTTTGTACATCGAAAAAAAAAAATATTTTTTCTAACATCTTGATATTCATACGAAATAGATGTGTAATTAATTTTATGAGTGAATCACTTTTTCAGACGAAAAAAAAATTGTTAAATTCGCACATGATTTTATACCCGTTACTGTGGCCTAAGGCCTCAAACATAACCTTACTTTTAGCCGTCTCAGGTGAATGTGAGCCCGTAAGAAACCGTAGAGATGTAGCGAGGAAAAAAATCCAAACAAAATGAAGCTTGCCCGACGAATGTTCGCCGGGAACATTCGCCGAGCATACTTTTGGGAGCGACCGGTTGGGTCGGGCATGCTGCACACGTATAGGGAACGGCATACCTTGAAAACCTCCCACGTGGCGCTGAAAGGTAAAACGGCGACTCCAACGAGCAAGTCGGCGACCGCGAGGCTGACTATGAACATGTTCGTGACGTTTCGGAGCTTGGTTGTGTGGTAAACCGCGAGGATGACGAGAACGTTGCCGAGTATCACCATTACGTTGACGATAGCGAGTACGACGAGGGTTGCAACGATACCAGCGCCTGACCACTCGACATCCTCGTACAAAGCGGCACACGCGGTGGCGTTGAGGTCCCGCATCGCCGCTTTCAACACCTTGATACCTTATTCTTTCCGGCCCGCATTACGATGAGCCCAACAGTCTCGTCGCTTCTCTCTGTACTCCCGTCTCTTCTACGATTCTCCTTGCCTCGCGAATTTTTATCTTTCCAACCGTCGTTGCACGGATTTCTACTCACTTTTGATGGCGACCAACATTCACGGGCATAGAGAGAGAGAGAGAGAGAGGGAAGTTGGGAAGAAACGACGACGAATCCTCACGAGTTTTCAGCTCAAAATACAACTTTAATCAACGTGTCAGTAGTCGGAAGACACGGAAATGTCGAGTTTGTCAATAATTTCGAAGATTCGAAGCTTTCTCCTTCGCTGTTATCGCCTTGCTGTATTTCACGATTGAAAATTTCTCTCGAGTCCCCCTGGGTCACCGGCTCGGTCTTTGAAATTATATGCTGATGACTTTGATGCAAACTCTGCCAATTCTTAGATACGTATGTATGTGCTTCGAGAATCGCCAGCTGTTCAACGTTGGATCTTCGTTAATCTTTCAATGGTGGAGTTTCGTATCGTCAATCGATTTTTTGTCGCCTCCTTTCGTGAGTCTTTGTCTCACCGAGTTGGTCTCTTTTGCAATGGGGAATTGAAAATTCTTGACGAATCGAAGAACAAACAAATCCGACGTCTCTACATCTCGTTACTCTTCTGTCCCTCCCTCTCTCTCTCTCTCTCTCTTGCATTCTTTTCGTTTTTCCAATATTCTTTCGCGGATCTTCGATCTCTTTTGACGAAAGTTCGCGAAAGTTTCTCTTCGTCGTGTGCGACAAATTTCCACTACGACGATTGAAAACTTCGCTTCGGCCTCGCAGTGTCAACGTTGCCGAAAAAAATAGTCGCCCACCTCGCACTGCGCTCCCCAGCAGACCTCACATTTTTCATTCGACCGTTCAAAGCCGCAAACGTTCACGGAGGAATATCGTCGTTTTTTTTTACTTTCACTTTTCGGCCACTGGGATTATTCACGCGTCTCGCGGATCTACCGATTCGCGCATGCGTTGATTTATCTTTTGGGAATTTTCAGCACTTTGCTTCTTTTTTTGTTCGTTATCGAACACGGTCTTTGGAAGCAACGGAAATTCAAGGGGGGTACACGAGATACGGAAGAGTGAATTGTAAATATCGATACGTTTGGAGTTTCTTTTTAGTCACGTTAGTCAAGTACAAAGAGGACATTTATACTTTTTTTTAAGTATTGTGTAATCAGCCTTTTAAACGAAGTATTATTGTTATTATCGTTATTATTATTACATTTAAATATTATATTCCATTCGTTCAACAGATTTATCTATTCACACGATACTATATATTTTTAGTGTACACACATTAATTGTTCATTGTACATATTTATTCACACGCATATTCATATATATGTATATATATATATATATACATATGTGTACATATGTACGAGTGTATATATTACGAATATTTCGTTTATAATTAAAATCACAGCCAAGTAAAACAATTTAATTATGAAATCACGACATTGAATTAACGTTATTAATTCTCAATAAACGATTTATTCCGCACATAATTTTCACTTCGGTGCGTCGAACTTTCAACAAATTTCCTAATGTCGTTTCACAGCATCAGCGAGAGATTTGGCGACTTTTTCTCCGTCCCTAGGCTTCGAGCGATCCAACACGAATGCGAGCTCATTCGTCTTCCCAATCTACAAGATCGATTAAACGATCTTCCGATACTTCCAATATTGGAGATATCGCAACGGTCCGAGTGTCCAGTTTTCCCGCCCGCGTTTCACTCCTAGTCGCATCTTTTATCAATCGTTTTTTATGACGATATTTTTCTTTTTGTTTTTAACGCGTCGTTGTTTTTTTTTTCGTCCTCACTCTCTCGCTCTCTTTTACGCTTGGGCTCACCTCGTGTGTATACGGCAAGATCATCGGCTTCTTTTATCCTCGCCACTTAGGGAATCCTCTCGAAATGGACGCGACGCATCCCCTCGTGGCGCGTTAATTTCGCGAAGCCCTCCTTGCCTCATCTCGCCCACGGGATCGCAGAGAAAAGCGCCATTTCGCCATTCCCGTGATTGTTAGCTGAAAAAAAAATTCAGACGAATGAATTCGCGGGCCCAATCGGGAATGACAGTATCGGCGAAAAGTATGGATATTTTTTTCGATTTTACGGACGGGACGGGAAGTTACGGATTTCGGCAATAAAAAAGGCGTAGAAAAATGTTCGAGGTAATATTGGAGAAATGTAAAGCCAGCCTTTCCTCTTATTGTACTATTTGTTTGCTCTTTAGGGGACATTAAGCATTATTGTTTTCTGTTTGTTATTTCCAGTGTTGGGCGTCAATCAATTAAATTTTCGTTCGGTTAATTAATTGACTAAAAAGTAATTGCAATTAATCCAATTATTTGGATTAATCTATGTTAATTTTAACTCGCAATTAAAACAATTGCAATTAACTTTTTTAATTGTTCTGAGAAACAATTAAAACTAACAATTAACCTGCTTAACTTTACAGATATCAGATAAAAAAGATTGAGATGTTGCTTCATTAATATAATTCAATACTACTCTTTGGTTTGTTTGCTCCAAACCAACTCAATTAAACCCAAAGAGTAGTATTGAATTGTATTAATAAAGTAATTTCGAAATCAAACAAACCTAAAGGGTAGTATTGAATTGTACAAATAAAGCAATATTTAAATCAAACAAACTTAAAGAGTAGTATTGAATTGTATTAATGAAGCAATATCGAAATCGAACAAACCAAACCCAAACAAATCTAAAGGATAGTATTGAATTGTATTAATAAAGCAATATCTAAATCGAACATACTCATATACGTATTTCAATAACATACATTTGTTCTGACGCAACTCCGCACCCTATACAATAATCCATTTTAATTGTTAGTTTTTAATTAAATACATTAAGAAAGATTAAAAATTGATTACTTTCTAATCGTGGAAAGTCACGATTAACAATAGGTTAATTGTTAATTGAGATTACAGCAATTAACAGTTGATTAATTATTAATCACGACTATAAAAATTAACAATTAATCAATTGTTAATTGTTATAGTCGTGGTTAACAATTAATTAATTGTTAATTTTTATAGTCGTGATTAATAATTAATTCATTGTTAATCTTGAGTTACCCTAGAAATTAAATTTCGCCCAACACTGGTTGTTTCCCTACTTTCGTAAATTCGCATCATTTCTTGGCACATGGCGATAGAAGTTCTTTTGGGTCTGAAAAAGACAGAGGTTTATATCTGATTTGCCTTCAAAGAAATGTTTTTTGTCTTTTGTTTTTCCGCAACGATATTCAGCTTTCTTGAAGTGCTGGCGTTTTCCAAAAATTCGCTGTAACTCGTAATGGGATTTAAGGGGAGAGATCCCTTTATAACGTAAATACGAGCTTGTAGCCGAAAATAAACTCCACCAGGGTGCTGAAGGATTACTTTATAACACCGGAATCGCAGATTAATCGGTACGTCATTCAGTCACAACATTTTTGAGTCTCCAAACTTCAAACGCGGTTTCCTGAAAACCACTTTGTCGTGAACTTTGGATAAAATGACTCAAAACTATCCGACCGGTCGTTTGAAAATTTGACACACTGTTGGATGACATAATTACTATCTATGTGGACCTAACACTCATCGAACATAATCATTTTAAACAACTTTTCATTAACAAATATCTATATCTATATAATAATAGTAAAAATGTTGTGAAAAATGGAAAATTTTTTCAAACACGTACCATTTTTCGAAATTATACGTTTCTTTGGATTTTTTAGGTTCACATAGAGCGTGTGGGTCTCAGAAATCTAAAACTTCTCAGTTCTTATGTTTCAGATCAATGCACCAGACGCTAGGTTGTATGCTGTGGAACAATTCAGGCGGCAATCGTCTCTGAGACAAGTGTCGTACAGCCGCCATTTTTAAATATTAAAAAAAAATCGAAAACATCTAATAGAAACATGTAATAGAAAAATTAAAAGATGTAACACAAACAAGATGTACACAAAAGTTTTATTGTGTAAGTTATGACACCAAATTTTTTGAAAATTCTCTTATTTTCGGCTGCTCAAAGGGATCTCCCCCTTATGATAAACTACCTGGAAGGAAAAAATCTCGCTCAAAAAAAAAAGAACAGGCCCGAGTGAAAAAAATGGAAATTGGGTGTTTTACAGTCGCTCCGAATTTAAAAATAGCGAAAGGGGTTTTTCAGCTTTCCGCGGGTGGTCCGCGTTAATTAATAAACTGAAAAATCGTTCGTTCGATGCACAAACGAAAAATATATATTGTTTCTATCGACGTCTCAATTTATTCCCGAGTTCCAACCATACCCTTGCGGATTTTTACGTATAACGTAACGCACTTTTACGAACTTCGTTAAGGCGTTACCCCCACTTGTAGCGCAAAAAATGAATTTTTTAAAAGAAAACTACAAAACTTTTTTAATCGATCAATATACCATCTTAAAGAACACATCTTGAAGAACTTTCAGTAATTTTTTTATTGAAAAATATTACATTGTTTAGTGGCCGTCATGAAATAATGTTTTTATATACACGGTTTGCGGTGACTAACATTGCGGCGAAGTGGATCATCTGAAGAAAAAAATGCGGATGGATTTAGTCAAATATAAGTATAAACTAGTCTCTAATCGAAGGATTTTAAAAAATATTCATTTTTCACAAAATGGCGGACAGTCAAAGTTAATGGTTCGATTTTAACGAAAAAAAACGGCCGTTTTTTGGCTATAAAACGGCCATTTTTTTCGAAAAAAAAAATCGAACGATTAAAGACTACATTTTTATGTATTAAATAAGCCTGCAAAATTTCAAGAAGATCGGTTCATTAGTGTTCGAGTAATCTTGGTCACCGACTTCAGAAATGCCATTTTGAGAAAAACGCGTTTAAATTTTCTCTTTCAACGCTCTTTCACCGCGGATTCTTCTCTTTCAACGCTCATATCTCAGTCAATTTTGTTCGGATCGACTTGAAATTTTCAGGACATATTCTCAGATACTTATACTTCAAAAAAATGCAATAAAAAAATCGATTTTTTCAAAATCGCAAGTGGGGATAACCTCTTAATCTAACCTAACTTCCATTGCGTCCACAGCCGTTTTAACCCGCCAACTGCACACTGGGTCATTTTGACCCCATTTTTTGTCAACTGCCTGTATCGCCTGTATCGCAATAGGCGCTCGAATGTTTCCCCACTCCTACTCTATAGGTGGACACTCGGCCCCCCATCCTACATCCTGCCCGTGTACTGAGGACAGCTGCCAAAAAAGGACCTGGGGTCGAATCGATCCCGATTATGCAGTAGTGTGGTGAAAGTAACTTTTTTTGTGAAATTTGGTGTTTTATTACTACATGTAAGTGCGTTACGATAGAAAATGCTTATAGATATTTTTCATTTTGCGCTTCTATAGTAAATTATGTATTTAGAATGACGATCATAAAACTAAAAGCAAGTGTCCGTTATGCAGGAGGGCTATGTACAACGAGCACCGAATGTACTTATGCGTCGATTGCGGTAAATGTGAATAATAATAAGTCATTGAAGTAAAAAAAATGCGGAAGATATACGTTTTTAACAATTACTCTGCCGACGTAATCGATTTTTTCCATAGTTCTCTACCCCGAAAATGTTCACATTCGAACCTCCGAATAAATATACTTTTTGGAAAGACGGGCGACGGTGTCTTTTTTCACATCTACAAACCTTCCTCTTTAAAAACCTCAAAGGGATTTTTTTTATATATTTTGAAAAAGAAAGTTATGATCTTTTTCGTGCAAGTTCGTATTTTTCAACGCATCTCCCACTGTGAACGAATGTTTGGGCACTTCATTTTTGTTTTTCTTGAAAAATAAATTTGGGCCATAAAATAAGGATCATTGACTACAAAAAACGTCGCTACAAAAAAATGCATATTTACCGAAATACAACGAACTGAAAAACTTCTGGGGTCAGATTGCCCCCACATGCAGTCAGAGGTTCGTGGCGGAAGTATGCAGTTCTCTAATTCGACCGAATAAAGTTTGTTAGATATATTTTTAGATTTTTTGTTTCTGTGATCGCTGATCGAGTCAACATCCTTTAAGAATACAGTCGAACCTCGATATAACGAATCTCAAGAGAAGTTCGTTATATTGAGGTTTTGTTTTACCGAAGTCATGTTCCTTTAAATGTTCTTTGAAAATATATATTAGTACAATAAATATAGGGATATTTTTTAAACAAAGCAAGATTTTAATTAGAGCATTTTTTACAGACAATCAGCGATTAAGGGGTTACACCTAGATGGCAGCATCAAATTGGAATTTTGGAGGCTGCTACCTGTGCGAAAGGTTTGCTGTATGGTCCGGGCATCGATGATTCCATTTAGAGATAATAAATTACATTTTATCTACGTATATACCTGGCACTATTCTCGGGATGACTTTTCCAGAATCGGTGACCAAAATATCTCAAAAACAACTCAACCGATCTGCTTCAAATTTCACAGAGATTTTTTGTATATAAAAAGGCAGTCCTTAACAGAAGGATTTTTTTTCAATGCATACTTTTTTTATATCAAGCAAAATAGTCTTTTTTCACCGAAATTTCGACGATCACTTTCAATCGGCGACCATTTTTCCAAAAATCATTATTTTATTGAATCCTTCGATTAAAGACTAGATAGTACGGTACAGAAACTAAATTCATTTGGTTTTTTAATTTCAGATTATTTGTTCCCGAGCAGGAGTGGTCACCGCGAAGGACCTTTTTTTCACAGCGGTCCGTGCAATTTACTGTATCTCCGTCGTGTATAAATATTTCCCCATAAAAAAATTATTGACGATACTTGAAATGATACCCTTTTATGGAAAAGAAGTTAAAAACCTGCACCCATTTCCTTAAAAAAATCACGAAAACACCTCCTTTTTCCGGCGGCGAACTAGGTGTAGCCCGTTAAAGCAAAATGTATATGATTAGGATCAAGGTTTCGGGTGTCTATCGGAAGGGAATCGACAAATTTTCGTTATGTCGAGGATTTCGTTATATCGAGGTTCGACTATATTTTTTTCCTTTTGCTTTTTGCTGAATTGGAGAGTAAAGCTTTGTTCCAACGGTTCTAAAGGGTATTTTTTGGGCAAAGGGAGAAGAAAAAGGGGAGAATGTAATTTTTGTGAAATGCATTAACTAATATCGGTGCGACTAACAATGTCAGGGATATTTGTCATCTTTAGGTGTTACAAGAATTAGATAAAAAGAATCGGGAGGGTCTAATTCCGGATATTGAGGATTCTTTTCTTCCCTCTCGGACCATCCATTGTATCTCTCTCTCTCTCTCTCTCTCTCCCTCTTTTTCCCTCGCTCACCCACCGGAGCTTCCGCTCGTTCGTGTTACGGATATGTGCGTTTCCGTAAATAAAAGAAGCCACGAAAACTTTTTTTCTCCGTGATTCAGGTGTCGGAGTTGCGCCAGCGTTTATTCCCGCCTCGCCCTCCTATCCCTCTTCCGGCCCTCGTTGTCTTTATTTCGGCATCATTCGCGCGAAACTTTTTCCTTCCGAACACATTTCGAATAAATGTGTATGCTCTCGTTTGTCAATGTACCACGGCTACACGTGTACGAGATATTCCACATGCTGGAAGAAAGATTTCACATCCGCAGCAATTTTTCGAGAACGGGCCTTGTTCTTTCGCGATACTCGAATTTTCGCATCGATTTATACACTTCTTTGTTTTATTGTGACACGATCCGGCGGTGTTGCCAAATCTATTGGCCCGAAAGAGAAATGGTGACATCGTGAGAAATCTTCCCCCCTTGAGTGGAATAACCTGGGTATGCTTCGTGTATCTATATGCACGCGTGCGGTTTTTTGTACGACTGTGTGGACTCGATAGGTAATCTCGCGGAAATAATAGACCATGGTATATGAATAGGAGATCAAGCTCGATGGTGCTGAGAACTTAATATTCGGAAAAAGGGTATATATATGTATATATTTTTCATTATAATGTCTTGACCTCAAAGTAAATACATTTTGACCTCCAGGGTAATACGCAAAAACCTGTAAGGGTTTTACTTGATTACTGATTACTAATTGAGCACTTTCCTATCACCCCCTATCTGCACTTAGCTCATCGAACCTAACTTCCGTTGCGTTCACAGCCGTCTTAAGCTACACTATACCGCATTTCCCGAGGGTACGGGAAAACTGTGGAAAACCCGTACCGATATAGGCCCTATATTCTTCCGATTCTCTAATGCACAGACGTTTTCGTCAAGTATCTACACCAAGGTCTCAGAAGTATTGGCCTTCCGCTGGTTGATGCGCTAGCTGGTGCTTAGCTGAGCGGTCACCGCTCCGAGTATCGACCATGCACAACGCTACTTAACTCGAAGGACCGCCAGGGCCGGAACCTGACCGCCTTTCCACCAGTGTCCATTATACCCGTGCAGGACTTGTCGTAGGGATTCAATTGGATTCCCATATTTGTCCCCACTTTCTGATAGGAATCCAATTGGTCATCGCCATGAATCCCTACACTAAAACGTCACGCACGTACATTGGATTCTAATCGGGATTCCCTATCGAAATCCAATGTACGAATTCAATTTGAATCCTAAAGGATTCTCACATTATCAAACACAATCCGATCTCATTCTTACAAGGAACATCATTTAAGTGCCTTCGATTTGGTTGAAACTCATATATGTGATAAAGCATTAAACACTATTAGACGCTTATTTGTTTTATCTGCGGGAAAACGTCTTAACGGGTGGAAACAACCCCTCAAAGGCACCCCTTGATTTATTTATTTTTTTAAAATTTATCTATAGTGGATTTTTCATCGCTTCACATTAGAAAAATTTTGGTTTTTCTTTCGTTCAGATCGGTGAACTGCTTGTGGGTGAAACAGTCAATCGGAAAATAGGACGGAATCGATTTGGATTTCAAGGTGGACTTCCTACGTGCGGCGTTCCTATTAAATCTCTACACTAAAAAATAAATTCGTTCATCCATCCAAAATTCAGTTGGTTTAACAAAATTGTATCTTTAAATACGTTCAACTTGATTTTTAATTGGCATAACAAAACAGTATAGTTGGGTAGTAACCAAAGATACATTTAAACTATCTGTTCATTTAGCATGACTGAGCAACTTTTAAAAAAACAAAATTTCGAGGCAACAAAATGCATTTTGCACATTCAACGATTCTTTTTTCTCATAGTGTATAGGGATGTGGTAGAATCCGGGGACTCGCCAACAAATTTCTACACGGGTGTATATATAATAGTTGCCGTACAACTAGCCGACTAGATCTGGCCGATCATTTAACTCGCCGATGACATCTCGCTGACCATTAAACTCGCCGACAAGAACTCGCCGACCCGCAAAGAAAGAGGATAAACCCAAACACACCCCAAACAGACAAACAAACTCCAAATTTTGCTAAAATGCACAACTTCAGTTGTACAAAAAATAGTCGGCGAGATATTTGGTCGGCCAGTGTATCGGTCGGCCAGATCTCTGGTCGGCGAATTCATGACGTCGGCGAGTTCTTAGTCGGCCAGATCCTGTCGACCAGATCCTGGTCGGCGAGATCGAGTCGGCAAGTTAAATCACTGCGATATATAATGGGTGTCTCAAAATGACCTAATATTTTGAGTTGCGCGTCATTTTTTTTTTTGTGGCGATCATAGAGTACTAATCTTTGACAACTTGCATCAGGAAGTATTGAGGTTTAGTCATGGACAATGACACGATTGAGCAACGCATAGAAATGGTTATTTGCTGCATTATTACTGCATAGTTATTGCAGACGAAGTTTCGTGGTCGTGTTATCTTGCGCCGCGACGATGTGAATTGGCGACCAAGATCGAGCGATTTGACGCCATTGGACTTCGTTCTTTGGGGTTTTCTGAAAGGAAAAGTGTATGATCCACAGACCATTCCGGAGTTCAGGGAAGCAATTGGACGCACCATTAATTAAATTAATCCGCAATTATGCCAAAATGTTATTGAAAATTTCGTGAAACGAGTGAACGTTTGCAAACAGGGACGAGGCGGCCATTTATCGGATATTGGGTTCCACACATAATACGTTTCACGTATACGTAATAATACGTTTTATTGATAAATTAAAATATCCGGCCATTTTGAGACACTCTATATGTACATAGACGGCTTTTATAGCAAATTAATTAATCATTGGGGCTACACAGGTCGATTGTTCGAAAAATAAATGACTTGTAGAAAAACATCGTTAAATTCGAAGCTGCGCGTTCTGCTGCGAGGAGTTCGGCTCGGAATGGTCCCGTGTGCACCCGAGGGGTTAAGGGGTGAGATGCAGTCAGAATTTTCAAGAATTTGATTTTTTAAAAAACATTTTCTTGAAGTATGATGTTTCAAAAATGTTCCTCGAAAATTTCAAGTCAATCGGATGAATAGTTTCCGAATAGATAATACCCGGGGAGGCAAAATGCTTCGAAGTCAACAACGAATTGATATTTTGGAAGCTTCCACATCGGCAGAAGCCCAATTATATGGGCCAGGAATTGATGATTCGATGTAAGTAATTTTTTAATTCGTATTTCTATACATAAATTATGTGTAAATTTGGAAAACTCTGACAAGAATTTTCAAAAAATTATTACTCAAAAACTATGAACTTTGGCAAAATTTTATAAGGAATACTTTCGTTTTAAAATTGTCCAGAATATTTAAAAAAATAATTCATCCCGAAAAAAATTAATTTATTGAAAAATTGTTGTAACAATTGGCTATAAACAATTGAATGCTCGACTTTTCGGCACAAAATTGTGATATTCGGATTCAGCGGATAAAAATACATTTAAAAAGTTTAGCTTCATCCATCGAGTTCAAAATTTTACGGACGTATAATACCGTATCCACATCGAAAAACTTTCAACGCGTTTTTCTCGAAACTATGTTTTTCAAGTCGGTGACCACTCTAATACAAAAACCGCTCCATGGATTTTGATGAAATTTGGTATGCTCATTGATTGCATTAAAAACTAGTCCTTAATCGAAGGATTTTCACTTTTGTTGAAAATTTCTATTTTCTTCAACAATAAACGAGCGATTTTTTGGTCGAAAATCGAAAGTTATCTGTCGGTAGCCGCCATTTTGTTAATTAAAAAAAAGCTTCGATTAAGGACTAGATTTATTATTAAACTAATGATTTATTTTTTGTTTTTTTGATTTCAGATTATGTAGTAAAATTTTATGATGGTCACTGCAAAGCACTCCATGCGGACGGAGGTCCGACAAAGATTGCGATATTTTTATAAATAATCAATATGTTTTTTTGAAAATTTGTACAAGTCAATTTGAAATATAACATAAAAAGTCTGTGTAACCATTGTTGTAAAACAAACTTAATTACTATAAAAAAAATTATTGGATATGCTCGTTTTTTCACGCGTCTGACTGCATCTCACCCCTTAAACGATTTTTAAGTGAAGTGGGGCGCTTCACAGTTCTTCCAAGCAAATTACCGTTCTCCACGAATGAACGTAATTTACGGCCATGTCGTGGCTTAAAAACTCGTGAAAACCTTGTACGTATGTTACCGCATTTTGTTCGGGAACGTCATTCAATGCGGGCGTGGGAATTGTTGCGAGACAAAAAAGTCGTGGAGTTTGTGAGAAATCCTAATGTTGCGGCAACTGCTGGGCTTTCTTTGCTCCAGCGAGCATCAATGCACCCTGGTTTTCCCTTCTGTACGCCGCCAGTACGGTTTACTTTGTTTCGAGAATTCGTTAAACTGTATTCTACTGATTGTTCGAGGCAGTTTCCGCGAGCACGTGTCAAATCTGGCATCCGTTATCCTTTTAAAATTATAAAATCTATAAAATCCATAAAAAAATGTTAAAAATTGTAAAATCTTTTTCGTCACGGTTGAAACTATCAGCAATATGTAGAGCAATATTTATTTTTCATACTTAAAACATTTTCGAAAGTGAATTTAATCATAATTGTTTCAAATTCCAATATACGCTCATAATTATTCTGTTTTTTTTAAACTGAACTTTTATTTAAAGCACACCCGTGCATTTCGTCGAGTTGATGTTTCAAGCCTGAACAGAGATCGAAAGACCCCTTTGGGTGGAGACTCATTGGCTGCTCGTCAGTTCCGCATAGTCATATTTTTTTTGCAAATTAGGAAGCTTACCATTCATTAAAATTTTAATAAACAATTATTTAGAAGTACAGTTATTTTCCCGCTACGTTCATCCATTGTTCGATAAAACTTTTATATTCCACTGCACAAATACAGATATACAATAGGGAGTTGGGTCGATTGCATGCTGAATTTCGCTTGCGGACTTCGATGCTCAAAATGTAATAAAATAAATTAACTGAAATGTAAATGAAATTGACTTTGTCCCTCCATTCGTAATTTGGTCCGAAAGCAGCAACGATTGAATTACGTAGAGCTCTCTATCGATCGATATATGCCTGTGCGAAATATCGTTGCTGACGCCCAACAATGCAACTTCAAAAAAGCCACCCAGAGGCAGAGAGAAAGAGAGAGCATAATAAACATAAATCCCACTAAAGTGGTTGCGTAAAAGTGTTACATTCACGAATTTAATCGAATAATCACTCGCCACGTACTATATCAGTAGCCTTATGTTTCAACGTGCACGCTCACGCTCGAGTAAATAATTAAACCGCGTGTAGGTTACCCAATGGAATTGTCATCGCCAGTCAACGTTCTCGTAACAATATATACACGGACCTCTGTGCGTCGGATTTCGGTGAATGTACTCCATACATTAACCGGGCAGGCTTTTATGTCTCGTACGTGTTTCATAAATACATTTGTGGTCGAATCTCAGTGCGGAAGAGCTAGATCCCCCAGGAAATGTGGGCAGCATCCATGTGAAAATGTTCTCCTCCGAGAAATATACATAATTCATATGTACGTATACATGTATACGTATGACTGTATACATGTCATACTACTTGCACGTTCCTATCCATATAAGAAGGTACGAGTGAGTGAGAATGACATGAGTATGCTTCGTGGAGCATAAAACCAACACCTTTTTGTTTGAAAAACTTCTTCGGGTTTATGGTGAGGTAACTTGGCCATATATATAGATAGATGGATGGGTTTGGTGCAGAAGGTACCTTTGCTTCTGTTTTGCAAGTGTGCGGTGTGTGTGTGTGTGTGTGTGTGTGTGTGTGTGTGTGTGTGTGTGTGTGTGTGTGTGTGTGTGTGTGTGTGTGTGTGTGTGTGTGTGTGTGTCTGTGTGTGTGTGTGCGTGTGTGTGTGTGTAAGAGAGAGAGAGAGAGAGAGAGAGAGAGAGAGAGAGAGAGAGAGAGAGAGAGAGAGAGAGAGAGAGAGAGAGAGACAGAGAGACAGAGAGAGATAGTTGACGAAGACACTGAGAGGTGAAACGTAAGACGCCGACATATGGAGCATTCTCTCAGAGTCTCTCACGAGATTGGTCTCGCACTCGGTTTCTCCTCCTCGAAACACCGAGATCAAAATGCGCTGGAACGCACGATAGAATAAAGACACGTGCACTTTCCTTCTTTCGATATTATGATGATTATTGATTTCTTTTCATCCAGAAGGAATATGTCATCATACGTGTGCAAGAGCGTTTTCATTTCTTCCAAGATGACATTTTCATGACGCTGAAGTTTGCATCGTTGGAATGCAACAAAAAGTTTTCACCCGATTGACTTGAAATTCAATTGATTGGTACAATTTTTACGATTCGTCAGCAATTCTCGTTTTTATTGACAAATTGAGGCCGATTTTTTTAGCAAAAGAAAATAATAATTGATTCCAAATGATGCCATTTTGCGGAAAATAAATATTTTCAAATAATCGTGTGTACTTCTCTAGCAAAACTGATGCAAATGACGGCAATTTTTTTCCTCGGTGCTCATCCATAAAAGATCTGCGTTCTCCGCAATTTTGTAGTTTTTAGGCATACGTCAACACATGTAAAATGAACCTTTCAAATCTCATTTCGATGGTTTTTTTGGTATTGTCAAAAAAATTCTCGAATAGTCTCATTTTTTGGTGAGCCACATAGATGCAGTCTTAGGCGTCTTAAAAACAATTCCATCGTTGATCAAAAATGTTTGTGTCGTTGAAGATAATGGATAACAATAAAAATTGTCGGAAACGCTAAATTTTGGAAGGGTACAGTCTCAAGAAGCTACAAATTCGTAGCGACCCATTTCGCAAACGTATATATGAGTACATAATGACGTTTTTCAAAATGATTTCACGAAATTTTCGACCAGCCGCGAAGGGGTGCACAGGGCTCTTTTTGGCCCCGAGATGCAGTGGCAACACTAAATTCGGATGTTCAATGTCCCATACCTATATATAAGCCATAAAATTATTTATGAGGCATTAGACGGGTATACATTTATAGGTATACTCGTATTAATGTATACGCAACAGCTGGCGGATGGTGTATATTGTATCATGCACGACATTTATGCAGGTCGCGTCAAATGACTATTACGCCGTACCCTCCGGGAGCAAAACAGCCCTCGTACTTTTTATTTGCAATATACAGGGTGTTCGGCGCATAGACCGACCCATTTTTTTGGGAGATTGGGGGGGGGGGTTTCTAATTTTTTCACCTTAGACCCTATGTCCTAAATGTCACGGTAATTGAAATAGGATTTTTTTTTAATTACCCGAAAATTTGTTCTTACATCGTCATAACTTTTTTATTTGTGGTTGAAATAGCACGAAATAAGTTTCGTTGTATTCTGCAATATATGTTTATTATGAATAAATCATTATTTGATACAATTGGTTTCAAGAGAATGACTCTTGAACTTTCAGTCTTAAAAAAGTGTGAATGTATGAAAAAATTCAACTCCTAAATTAATTTAAAAAAAATCTTTTCTCTTTATTTTTACCACATGATGAATGATTTCTATGACATGTAGCATACCGATGGATAGGATATAAACTAGAGGACTTATTAAAACAAAGCTAAGTTTAAAATAGCTTTTAGTTTTTTTTTTATAATGAATTTAGAAGTTAACATTCTTCATACATTTATGCATTTTTAAGACTTTGGAAGATCATGAGTCATTTTCTTGCAACCAATTGTATCAAATAATGATTGACTTATAGTAATCATACATGGCAGAATACAACAAAAGTTATGACGATTTAAAAGGAAAATTTCGGGTAATAAAAAAAACCTTGAAAAAATGATATCTTAATTACCGTGAAACTTAGGGTCACGGTAATTAAGGGTCTAAGGGTGAACAAAAATAGGAAATGATCGCCCCAATCCCCCAAAAAATTATGTCGGTCCATGCGCAAAACACCCTGTATATGTATATGTAAAGTAGGGAGAGTATATTTCAAGCCCTTGTATTCATGTAATGTTGGCTATCAGCAAGTCCGGCTATTTTTAGGACAGTCCGTAATTTTTTTTAAACGAGTATTTGATTTTACGTACAGGAAAGTTTGTCACAAAAGGGGAACGAAAAGGACACTCTGCCGGTCCTTAAAGTCAAATGTCTTCATAATCACCTTTCTATGTTTCTACATACAGGGTGGCCCGAAAAGTGACGTCCGAGAACAAAATCTAGCCGCTTCGCATACCTATGCGGAGCACCCCCAGGAGTGGCCCAAATTTGAGCTCTATTTTTTTCCTGCTTCTCACCACCCAATTATCTTCTTCAAAGAAAGAAAAAAATTGTCGCGAAATTTGCGAGCGGTCAAAAATTACTTAGAGGTCGCTCAAGCCTCCCAAAAATGCAAGTTTCCATTTAAAAAAAACGATTTTTTTTCGTTCACTCCTCACCTATGAATTTGACGCTTTATAATTTTTAAATTAAGCTCGCGAAAGCTCTATCCGGTCAATTTAGTGATCGCTCAAGAGCTTTGAAATTTCCAATTGTCGCGAATTTTTTTTCTCTTCTCACTCATAAATGTAACACTGCAAAATTTTCAAAACAATTAATCCCTTTATTTAGAAACGGATTTTTTAAATTCACCTCACACTTCTAACCCGATAAAACGGGGGACCTATAATTTTGTTTACGGACAAGAGCTTTAAAGAATTATTTTATGAGAACAAAGATTATCATTCTTGGGTTAGTAGTGTGAGGTAACTTTAAAAAATCTGTTGATAAAGAAAAAAAGATTAATTGTTTCGATAATTTTACGAAGCGCCTAATTTATGATTGAGATGAATAAAAAAAATTGGCGTGAATTTGAAATTTCGAAGCTCTTGAGCGACCACTAAATATTCATTCACCGGCTGGAGCTTTCGTGAGGTTAATTTTTAAATTATAAAGGGTAAAATTCATGGGTGAGAAGTAAACGAAGAAAAAAAATCGATTTTTAAATGAAAATTTTAATTTTTGCGAGGCTTGAGCGACTTCTAAATATTTTTTACCGCTCGCAGAGCTTGTGACAATTCTTCTTTCTCTTTAAAGAAGATAATTGGATGGTGAGAAAAAGGGAAAAAAATAGAGCTCAAATTTGGAACACTCTAATGTATACACAGTATTAAAAAAACGAGTAATTTCTGATCTCTCCGGTATTGTTAGTTACGTATCCTGGAACCTTGCCATCCTCAAACTCGACCATCCATTCTATCCCAATCCCCGGAACGATTATTTTTCTCGACTCTGCCGAGCCATTAACCTACATAAATGAACGCACATGAATGAATTCTTTCGCTCCGATGAACCCGGAAAATTTCTTTTTATCCGATCCCAAAACAAAAATTCAGCTTCGATTTTCAACCTTGCGCGGGTTCTAGTGCATTGAAAATCTTATATTCCTAATCCGAACACCTGCAGAAATGTCCGAGTGAGAGAGAGAGAGAGAGAGAGAGAGAGAGAGAGAGAGAGAGAAGCCTCGATTGTGTCCACCAGCCCAACAACGACGCCTGTCTCCACAAAAAGTCATTTTGACACGACTGTTTTTGCGTCCGTTTCGCGAATATCAATTCCAATTGAATTAAGGATCCAATTAGGATCACAAGCGGACATACGGAGAAGATATTCGTCCCAATAGGCAACCACTAGTGCACACGTAGCGCGACAGATATGGATGCATTTTACATGACATACTGTTCGCGATCTGTGGGTGAGAGTTCGTATACAGATCGGGAATGATTCGTGGTTTGATAACCAATAGGTCAACGAAATAGGTTGGCCGTACACGTCTATTTATTGCGTTCACCCACACCTGTGTCTACATAGATATATTTACATAAGGGCGTGAAATTGGAGTCTGGGCTAAACGAGATACTCTCTCGACAGCTCCAAGAAGACCAAAAGGAAGAACGATGAATTTAATTACAAGTCGAAAGTTTTGTTGTACGGTAAGGCGAGAGCGGAACTCGAAGGCGCTACTGGAATCGATTCAACAAAGTTGCAAGTCACGCGACGGATGCAATTTAGCACCACAGTCAATTATATCGAATTACCTATACATAATTTTTGCATAATTGGCGGACGGGCGGAAAGACAGAAGATTAGCGTAGACACGGCGTGGTTGCGAGGAGATAACGAAAGTTCGGATGCTGCCAAGTTCTTTATCGGCAAATGCTATTATTTCGACTTCGCCTCAACTCGCTCCGTGTTTCGAGAAAATCAGAGCGAAGTAATAGGACACTGCTGTCTTACCGAAGAACGACCGTGCTAAGAACAGTTATTTCGTTTCCTAATAGGCTCATTTGATTTACAGTCAAAGTTTATCGTTTTACGATGCTGAAATATATATATATATATATATATATATATATATATATATATATATATATATATATATATATATATATATATATATATATACATTTATAGGTATGTGGGAAAAAGATATTTTCAACCTGCTACGTCCATGTACTGTGGAATATTAGTACAACTGGTCGTCTTGAGAACGGTCCTTGGAATGAACTTTCGATAAATATGGTTATATTTATATAGAGGTGATTTTGAAGACATTGGGATTTACGTAAGACTGGGTTTAGGGACGGTATAGGCTACTGTGAGGATGGTCCTTGAAGTCAAGTGTCTTCAACGTCACCTACATAAAGTCTTTTGGCAAACCACCCTCGTGGTCGTCAGCCTCTCTCGCCTTTTCGCAGGCTGCAGATAGATAGATAGAGAAAGAGAGAGAGAGAGAGAGAGAGAGAGAGAGAGAGAGAGAGAGAGAAATGTGGGGCTGGAAACTTTGGAGGTACGAAGGTAATAAGCGATGAGTTGAAAAATTCATTAGAAGTCGTGCCGATTTCTCTTGGGATAAAACTGGGTCGAACAAAATGTTACAGACTGTCTACTCAAATAAAGGCAAAACGTATTCATCACCTTTTAAACGAACATCGGCAAAGTTCAAGCTCATGTGTCTCAATTACCAAATGTATGAAGCTGCCACGAGCGAACATCAGCAGCGATGAAATTAGGTGAACATCGGCTGAAAAGGGACGAAAGCCCGGGATTTATTTCAACGGGCTTTTTTTACGATCAATTATGATTTTCTGTTGGATATTACCGAGCAACTGATAATCGCTCATTGTTCGTGGATAAAAGAGGGATATCTATGAATGGGATTTCAAGTCAACGGATAGGATGCCGAAGGAACTCCTTAGGGGAGGGACGGCGGTGGGTGGGTAGCGATTTCGATGTTTATGCAAGCATTCGGAGGACTACCCTTGAAATTTCTATTCACGTACGAAACGGGGCTTGAAAGCGATGAGATCTTCGGCGGATTTATAGTCGAGCCTCAAAGCGAAAGCTCTGCTCCAGAGTCAAGTTGGGAAAGAGGGCTCTGCGCGCGAGAGGAAAGTCTTTTATACCGACCCTCATGTCCTCGTATACATATAAAATCCCGTACTTCAGGCTCCACCTGTGCTCGCGGTTCCCGATATACGAGTTTGAAAGTTTGCCGGCTTCGAATCTTGTTTCGAAGAGGGGTTAACTTCTTTACGGTTTTTTTTTAAAATAATCAGGGTATAAATAATAAAGTTGGTGTTACGCTGATAATAGACATGTACGCGTCCCCATGTACTCTGCAATATTCCACTGTTCGTATTTAATGATTGTTCTGTTTGCTCCGAGTATTATGTACAAGGCGAATGCGCGGAGACGAGGGAATTATTTTCCTTTTTTTTTTTAATGTGCCTGCAGGGAAACTCTTTAGGTTCAAGGCCCAAATAAGTTCGGCAAAATAAATGTGATGAAGTTACTTTTAACAGAAAGAAAAACTTCGAGGGGTCATTGTAGTGTGAGATTCTCAAAAAATCGTTTTTTTGCATTATTCGATAGACGGTTATAAACATGCTGTTCAATTTTTGGGGTGTAATTCGAATTATTCCGGTTGCTACAGCCTTGCTGAGAAAAAGGGATTCGATCAGATGCGTGAGACCTGGCATGGACGGACGCGTTTTTCACGAAGTGTCGTTTTTCAAAATGGAATTTTCAAGCTATCAGTCTCAAATGTTGACACAACGTTCCTCACGCCATTCTTTATCTTGCTGTGGAAGCTTTTTTTAATATTTTTTTTTAACGAAAAATTGTCGAAGAAATAGGCTAAATTCGATACTTTTTTTTCAAACCGCCGCTCTTTTGTCATTTATATTTTTTAAACTAAAATTTTATTAACAATCTTTTTACAAATTTTGTTTCAGATAATATTACGCTGTATATTATTATACTGTATATTAAGGCCTTAGGCCACAGTAACGGGTATAAAATCATGTGCGAATTTAACAATTTTTTTTTCGTATGAAAAAGTGATTCACTCATAAAATTAATTACACATCGATTTAGTATGAATATCAAGCTGTTAGAAAATATATATTTTTTTTCGATGTACAAAATGGCCGACTACTCGAAACTTCTCGAAACAGCGGTTTTCTAATTGGCGTGACAAATAACTTCAACAATTTTCACTCGATTTACTTCAAATTTAAAAGTTATGTTCCCAATTGCATTTCGCAGAGAAATACGTACGGAATTTCTGATTAATCGAAAACTTTTGATTTTATGAGCAGTTTATGAGCAGTTATAACGACATTTTTCAATGAAAATTCATTTCTCAAGTTCAAATACCTACAACTTTTGAATAAAAACAATGTTTTTAAATTCCGTACGTACTTCTCTAGGTATTCTAATGTAGATTGACGAGAATTTTTGTTTTTTGTTCTAGATAAAAAATTGTGAATGCCAAATGTCACACCGCGGAGCGCCTAAAAAAGATAACAAAAGGAAATATTAGTAGTCGGCCATTTTGTACATAGAAAAAGAAAAATTCTAAGAGCTTGATATTCATACTAAATAGATGGGTAATTAATTTTATGAGTGAATAACTTTTTCATACGAAAAAAAAATTTGTTAAATTCGCACATGATTTTATAGCCGGTTTCTGTGGCTTAAGGCCGTAATACACTGTATAATATTACCCGTTACACTGTGATGATCTCTTAATAAAGCCGAACGCGCGTAAGGGAATCGAAAAAAATTCTTATTTCTCTGCTGGAAGAGATTTTTAAACGAGTTATTTTGTCGAACTTAATTAGATTTGCTACCCGATAATCAGTTACAGATTTACAAACCCGATGATGTTGAAGTTTGCAACCCTACAATGCAACGATTTTTTTGTTTTTTTTTTTTTCATTCATAATTTTTAATAATCAACTAGTTACTTCACGTGTTTGGTGTACCAAAAACATGACTCGGTCATGTACGAGTCACGGAAACCACCCTACAGAAGGGGTGAAAACAGGGAAAAAATGTATCTTCGGATGTACGGAGATTGGATATTTACTTTTCCGATGTTTACATCATGGAGCTCAAAAAACTAGCCCAAAACAATGTTTGAACGTCTTCGAGTCCCGGAATCCACCCTTGGGAAGGGGTGAAAAATGTAAAAAATAATATCTACCGAGGTATTTATCGTTGGAACGCGAAGAAAATGATTCTTTTTCTTATTTCCTAAATTTCTTTTGGCAGACCTGAGCTGCCAAAATCACACAAACTTTTTTTAGGATTCTTATTTATCGATCTGCAAAATATGATTTTTGAAAATAATGAAGATAAGAATTGGAACAGAATGTTCGTTGCATTCCGATGCAAACTTTCCATGGAGATTTTTGGTCTTCCAAAATCGGTTTCGGAAAACAGAAAACGAATAAATCGAATTATTTCATTTTTTTATTGAGCACAAATATTAAGCAATTAATAACAAACTTAAGGAAATTGGAAGAAGAAAAAATGGTGTTGAAATTTGCAGAGTGGAAATGCAACAAGGGTTCTTTCTGGTTTTCTCAACTTTCTGCATTTTCCTTATAATCCAATTTTTTTCTTCGTTGGTTCGGGTCGTAGATCTCTACCAAAGATAGGAAAAATCATTCGAATAACTTTCGCACCATAAGTCAGCGAGAGAAAGTGTGAGCAATGGAGGAAAAATTATCTTTCCTTGCCGTCCAACGATGCAAACTTGAGCATCATGAAAAAAATACCGCTGGAAAAAATCGGATAACCGGGACACCGGTTGAACAATGAGAAATCGTTTTATGAAAATGGCGCGGAACGTGACCATATCCGGGGTATTTTCACGAAACCCTGAGCTGCTATCCTAGAATGGCACTTTTCCTCGTTCCGCCGGATTTTTTTCACTCACGATCCTTCACACGTATATATACTTATACATAATGTATATCATATACCAAATATATGTCCGTCTTCGATTCGTCTTCGAACTTTGCGAGACAAAAGTTCTCGCTCGCATACAAAAGTTGCCCCGACCACGTACATCAACCGAGCTGCGTGCTCAAGAAAAACGTGTGTAAGTTGGCAGTTTTCTTTCCCCCGTTGCCTTCACAAGCTATATACGAGTAGGGTATGAGGTTGGCGTACGATAAAGGGGATTCAAGAATTGTCGAAACGTGTGTACATATCTCAGAGTTCACCTGTGTGTGTATACACTTTTTACGAGAAATATAAATATGAAGACGAAAGAAGGGAACCCGACAATGTTCATATGTTCTCCAGTATGTGCATATCTACGGGCAATTCCACGTCACAAGCCTGATGGATCGCGATCGTATCAAATGCCGATTATTTCAATGATCTCAAAAACTTTCCTTCGGTTGAAAATAACTTTTTATCTGTGGTGGATTAAGATTTAACACTAGTCCGGAGAATGGGAAAAACCCGATTTTTATTCTCACACTTTAGCGTATTTAAAAAATGCCATTGTTTCGATACTGAAAAGTTGCCAAACCCAAAATAATGTGACGCAGTATTAGAGGCGATTTTCAAAATTGCGACATGACATGAGTACATTTTATCAGATAAACTAAATTATCCATAGAAATACTATTGCTTGATTTGTTGAAAAGTCCTCTTAGTATGAACAATTTTTCACGATTTTTCTTTTCTAAAATATATTTTACTTCCTACCAGTGACACTTCTATTAAAAAAAAAACGATTTTTTCAAAATCTCCCTCGTATTTCTCTATTATTAGGGAAGCTGTCAAAAATGTTTTTTGTCCAAGCCCAAATTTTCGGCCTCCTATGTGACAGCCCCGGAGCACCTCTCGATGAAAAACACTTGGGTCGACGAGGCTCTATTTTGCAGCTAGGAATAAACATTTTTTTAAGCCTTGTTTCCGGGTCTTTGGAGTACTGATACCCCTTATGGGGGTGCTAATTGTATGAAAAATGTGCGAATTGTGCAGTTGCGAATGGCTTTCGCATAATTTTATTTTGATCACAATGTATCCCCTGTGGAAAAGTCATCCCGTGTAGAAATTTGAGTAGGGAAAAAGTACTGCTCCTGATCTGCCTGCTTTAGATCATATCAGGCTCTGGTCGGGCCTTCCACCCTGGAATAGGTTCGCAATGTAACGGGTCTAAGGCTAGGTCCCGATCCGTCGTCCCCTCTCTGGGGAACTGATCAGAAACGGGCCGGAGAACAAGCGGTAAATGACCAGGGTAGTTGTAAGGAATAGATCGGTAAATAACCAGGAACAAACAAGGAAATAAAAAGTGACGTTTCAGCGTTTTTGAAATTCGTGAAGAGGTAAAATCGGGAGTGTATTCAATTTAGTATTTCGACAACATATTGTTTGTTGGATATCTACTTGCTAAGGTAGTATATGAGTGTATACATACGCTTGCTCGTATTTCCTGATAGGCAAAGAGACAGAGAAACGTACTCAAATCACTATCCAAGCGAAAAAGGCCTAGAGTGCAAAGGGTTATTTCGCAAGTATCGCAAAATCATAAGCGTAAGTGCACGCTGTAAGCATAGCACTTCTGTACGTGGTACATCTCACAGGACGAACTTTTACCCTCGTACGATGGTACCTTGCTTACGCAAAGCGCTCCGCTCGTAGCCACCTGGCGGATTGTTGGCGAAATACATTGAGGTAATGTCTTCCCGGCCAGAACATTGATATTTCCCGGGATGGCGACAAGGCGTCAATAACCACGAATGAGCTGCTTTACTTGTTTGCCTCATAAAATAATTTGGCTATTCTTTATGCTCAAATCATTAGTTATCGTAATCCCGGTATTGATGATAAGCATTCTTATCCTTATCGAGTATCATTGATGAAATAAATGCTTTTAATGATGAATAGAATTACAACAGACGTATTAGTTTCATCCCAATCAATTATAAATATCTTTTATGAGGTGAAAAGCAAAGTTGCTTTTCTTTAGTTGTCAAAGACAGGCTCCACTTTTTAGAACATGTCAATGTTCTGGCCGGGTAGACATTACGTGAAGATGTACTTGCTCGCAATGTATCCCGGCTAGAAGATTGTAATTTCCAAACAGAGAGGGTAAGCCGTGAAAAACGTTTTTGTGATCTTCCCGGTTTGTTCCATGGCAGGGCCTGGTCAGGTAAATCAGACAAGGCAACTCTGGTCAGGGCCGGACACGAAGTACGGAATGCCCGGTCACATTTCTGCACGGTATGCTGTTGAAGTTTGCATCGTTGGAATGTATTTTTTTCCTCTCCATTGTCCCTGCTATCGAAAATGTTGCTAGATTTGGGCTCTAAGTCTCCAATGAGGATCTTAAAAAAGCCGTATCTTTGGATCTGTCAAAAAAAATTTGCAATAGCCAACAACATATTTTCGTTGCGTTCCAACGACACAAACTTCCACATCCTGGGAACGTTGTTTTCTAATGGCACCCTTGTAGATCGATCTTTCTATCTTCATGACATTTCGAAAAAGATATATAAAATATAAAAAGCAAAAAATATTCGAAATGTCATGGAGAGTGAGGTAATTAAAAGGATCCTTTGGCCAGTTTGACGAGGGTCATCCCGTATATGTGTGTGGGGCCCGAGCCCAGCTGGAGGATAAGATACCACAGACATTTCGAGGTCTGTATTACCGTACGAAGTATCTATAAAGGCCCTGTCCCAGATTGGAAGAGCAGGAACAAGCCGGAACTGGAGATAAGAAGTAAAGAGTATCATAAAAAAAGAGGACTGTGTGTGTAGCTCGAAAAATTGACCGCGTGAGTATCTCGACCTTTTACTCGCTGTGGGTCTGCCAACCCTTATTTTATAAATGATCGTACAACGACAGTACGGGGGTGGTATGAGGCACCCAAGGGCCTATAAAAAACGTACATAAAAATCCATAAAATCGAAATATAGAGATACAGTCTCGAACTTTACATTTACAGACTGAAAAACGACATCTTCGCAAGACTGTTTCGTTCTACTTGAGCTCGTTCAGTAATGTCACTTTTATTACAATACTTTGTGAATTATTGGGATCTTTGTCCTCGGATACTGTTCGGAGAGGAACGGTGCGAATTGGAAACTTCAGAATTGCTTCTTTATTTTATCTCACTCACAGACTGTGAGGCAAACGTGATTTGAAAAAATTCGCTATTTGGACAAAGCAAGAGAAAGACAGGGAGGGAGGGAGAGGGGGAGAGAGCGAGAGAGAGAGAATCATTTATTTCGTACTCTAGGACCGGAGTTCCCTAAGAATACCGTGATTGTGCAAATTTATATTGTCGCTCTCTAATCAACCATCTTAAAAATGGTTAAGGCACATTGGTGAGCGAAATTTGCCAAGAGATATCTAAGGGGGTATGCCTTCCTGGAAACGTAAAAAAATCGTTTTCTTTTTGCATTTTGTTATCGTGTGAACTTTTAAGAATATGTTAAGACGAACCGGACCCTGATATTCTAAAAATTGACTGGACAATTGATATTCTAAAGTCTGACGAAGTTACACCTATTTTAGTGGAACAGTGTGCGTCGGGTTTGCCGCGATCCGTCGAGTTTGAACGCGATTATCTGGAAACTATATATCTTGACGAGGCGGGATTGATATCTTGAATAACTTTCACAATATTGAATTAAATTTGTGCAGTTAGCATTCAAACAGTAGTTATTTTCCGTTCACGATCGCATTTTTATATTGGACGAACCATTTGTTAATAACAATGACTTCAGCATGCTGTTTTTTAAGAGAAAAATGATGTTTTCTTTGGAGAAGCTGTCATATTTCGTATTTTTCGAAATTTCGAAAAGTGGATCGTGAACCCACAGCCAGTTGGATATATTTGAACAAAAAAATGTTGTTTTCATTTCAAATTACATTTGAGCCTGGTAGAGATCGCGCCGTTTCGGGCCGCGCCGCCGGAGGACTGCAGCGCCAACTGCACCACCACGAACACTTTGAAAGATTTTCTTCCGGCAAAATGACATTGTAACCGCACAAATGTGTACAACATGCTGGGAAAAAATTAATTTATTCCAACCGATGTGTTACTAGAAAAAAAATCATCATTCCGACCCTTCAAATTGGGCTTCCAGAGAGAGTTACCTAGTTAAGAAAATGCGAAAAATCAATTTTCATCGTATGCCAACGGTGCGAGCTTCAATTTCATGGGACTCTGCTCTTTTCCAAAATGAAAAACGCGTGCGAATGACATCGATTGCGCTCCTGTCATTACCGAGCATATTCCGCAGTGCCACAAGCGAATATTGCCTTTCTCCGAACATCCTTTGTGACTGTTGATTACAATTGACCGCATGTAACGAGTATTCAGAGTTTATTTAGCGAGTTTGTACACAGCGTCGATGATGAATGTGCAGGGGCAAGAGAATATCTCCGTGCAAAACTACGTCGAATTTTATCAGGAAACGACGAAAAGCCCGCTGGAGGGGGGGCGTTCGAAACGAGCTATCGAATTGTCTCCCACGCAGAGCAACGTTTTCAACCAAAAAAAAAAAAAACAATTTTACTCCCTTCGACTTTGGTGCGGGTAGTTAATTGTCGCGGATGAAAAACGCTCCGGGCAATCGATATACGTAGCGATGAAGAAAGAGAGAGAAAGAGGCCAATCCACCATATCACGAAAGACACATCGATGAACACGCCTGGCTCGTGTTGTATGGACGCAACCCGCGCGAGCGGTCCGTTAGTTCTTTGTTGGATGTGGTGAAATTCGCTCAAAAGGATTTTACCCATTGAGAGTATCCTCGAGAGCACGAATGCACGCGCGTAGGTATACGTGCATATTTTTATACGTTTTTATTTCGTAAACACGCGAACTAGTTTTCAGCATCGTGACGCACATGAATGGAAAGAACGGGGAAGATAGGTGGAAGCGTAAAATCGAAAATTTTCCCAGTGGAAACTCTTATTGGAGTTTCCACTGTCCGTAAATGGAGGCTTTTTCAAAACTCAGGATGCGTGCACACTTGGGGTTATGAGGCGTATTCGCGGTGAGCTTTCCGCGGACTCTCGAGCTCGACGACGTTGGAGAGCAACGTCATTTTTGTCTCTTCATTTCCCATTTATTCATTTTTATTATGATACAAAAGTCTTTTTTTTACAAATTGAAGTCAGAAGTCTCCGATAAGAATACGTTGCATTCCAACGATGCAAACTTCAACATGATCGAGGTCGAATTCGAATGACAGCTCTTGCACAGCTGTGGCAAAGCTGTATCAATTATCAAAGATCAATTAAGGGGCTATACCAGTGTGACACTTTGGAAAAATCGATTTTTTTCGCTTTTTTCGATGGTTTATACTTTCAAGATTATCATTATCATTTATATCATTTATATCAATATCATTTTGCAAAAATCGATAGTTAAATCTTTAGACGCGTTTTTTTCGAAATGAGATTTGTCAAATTTGCTGACATTGTAACTCAAAGAGCAATTATCCGATTGACTTGAAATTTGAACTGAGTACTCTTGAATATATTTACTCTACAATGACGTAGGATATTTTTGATTGGATGAAAATTGACGATTTGTCATTGAAAAAAACGACCGTTTTATAGGCAAGAAAACGGACTTTTTTCATAACTACGCCATTTTGTTGGATTTTTATATTTTTCGAAAACCTTACGTCATTGTACGGGAAATACCTTCCAATTTAACGACATTTTCTCCTTTTTCGGTTTCAGCTACTCAATCGGCCGGAATCATGTCAGCAGTGGGGGAACTTTTTTTTTGCGCCTTCGAAGGCAGCGCATAAGTCGCTTGGATCTCAATATTTTTCACTGAGAATATTATGTAATATAGGTCAAATTTGCCAAATATATTCTTAATTTTCCGAAACATTTAATTGAGTACTTTTCTTCCAAAAAATTCTCGAAAATCACCCAAATTTTCAGCGTTCACACCTGTATAACCTATTAACCGCATCACAGTGCCGTAACGCGATGCTTAATTTTTCGCGAACGATTGAACCTCCCGAGTAGAAATATTGTCAGGCTGGCCTGACATTTGATCCGACTAGGTTCAGGCGATAGTCAGGCAAACGGATTGACGGCTTGCATAAATTCGCCTGATCAGACTATCCTCAGACGATGGTCAGGCATCTGGACTTACGGCTTGATTCAATTCGCCTGACCCGGCTAGCTTCAAGCAATCATCAAGTAACTGGACCTAGATACAGTTTGGCCCCTTCTACACGCCTTACCTCTTATCAAACACCAGATGACTATACACATTAGCGCGTCGTCAAAACGTCGAGACATATTGTCCACTCTATGCGTACATTGTGTTTATAATTCCTAATATTTTATTTATTTCTAATAATTCTGTGATTCGGTTTCCTCTGTTCAAAAAACAATTTAGTTGAATCCATTAAATTTATCTATTTAATTTTTCAATTTTAAATTATAGAGAATTTTTGTAGAGATAAACATTTTCCTGTTTAATTGAATTAATGGTCCGTCTTGATTGCAATACACACATCGCAAGGGAGGGGGGTAGAGAGGGGCGGAGAGGGAGAAGTTATATATATATATATATATTTGTATATAGGTTATGTTTGAAAAATCTATAGCATGATATTCGATAAAACTTTCTAATTATCACAATGATATTAACTCATTGATATCGTTTATATGATACAACAAATAATTATAGGATTTTATCTGGTCTCTTATGCCCTCAAAATGCTACAAACACTCGGTAGCGTAGGGGCAGCGTGCGTAGGTATAGATAGGTAGGTTCTAGGTTCGATCCCATGTGGGTGCAGAAATATTTTGTTCGAAAAAATCATTGTGGTAGAGCTCTAAATGAAGTATTTCAATTTATTTTGGATTTATGAAATATTCTGTTGAATATTCTAAAAAATATATTTGAAACAAATAGGATCGTAATAAAAACCTATTTGATTTAAATAGATCCTATGTAAATTAAATTTGTTTTGGTCAGTGCAATGAAGAATGTGATGAGATAGTCGTTTCCGAAGCAACAGCGAGCTTCTCTCTTCGAACTGCCTTCCCTACCAGGCCTTCACTATTCACCCTGATCAGGCCCTGATTTTTTACTCTGATCAGGCCTTGATTTTTTACCCTGATCAGACCGAAGTCAGGGATTGCGTTTCGAAAATGATCGGGGTTTGATGAAAAATCCTGATCGAGGACGGAAAAAGAAATCAGGAAGCCTGATCAGGCCTTCTTTTAGCCGGAGTAAGATTTCTACTCGGGCTCAAGGTGTCAATTGACCTGTCATCATCTCCCCTCGAGCCCTCGTGAGGTCGAATATTTAACGACAGACATATAATTTTTAGAACTCGAACACCCACCCCCGATTCACTCTCTTGACGCGGGAAAGCTTCTCATCAAATATAACACCCCCGCGTTACCCACACGTATAAACGTACAGCGATACTAGCCTCGGTGCTACTCCATGTCCCTATCACTCCCGCGTTAACGAGACCGCGCTCGCAAATATTAGCCAAGTGGAGTTTTCGCCCAAGGCTTCGAGGGTATATAGAAGCACGGGGGGGGGGGGGGGCAGGTGTGGGCGAGGGGGTTGAAAGCAACGGTGAAAATGAAACACGCCAGCGCGCCTTTGTCCCGCGATCGGAAGGCGCAGAAGTTGCAAAATGTCGAGGCATCGCGTGTGGCTTTCCCGGAGCTTTTGAAATTCTCGGTTCATGTGTCTTTACACTTTTTTTCAATCATGTAGGTATATACATGATGATGTTGAAGTTTACATCGTTGGAATGCAAGGAAATCTTTTTGTGTCTGAAAATCCTATATTTTTTTCTGACAGATTTACAGCAGGTTTTTGGCAGCCCAAAAAAATCAATTTTTTTTTCATTTTCTCAGAGTTTACTTAGAATGGCACAAATTTGAGCTCTTTTTTTTCTTTTTCTCACCATCCAATTCTCCTTTTTATAAACAAAAAAAACTGTCGGAAAGCTGCGAGCGGTCAAAAAATATTTAGATGTCACTCAAGCCGTCCAAAAATCCAAATTTTCTTTAAAAAGTCGATTTTTTTTCGGCCACTTCTCACCTATGAGTTTTATGCTTTGTCATTTTTAAATTAACGTCGCGAAAGTTCTAGCCGGCCAATTAATATTTGTTACTCTTCTCACTCATAAATGTGAAGCTTTGTAAAATTTCCAAAACAATTAATCCTTTTTTCTTTAGAAACAGATTTTTCAAATTTACTTCACACTTCTAACCCAAGAATTTAATCTAACACTTCCAACCCAAGAATAATTTTCGTTCTCATAAAATAATTCTTTAAAGCTCTTGTCCGTAAACAAAATTATAGGTCGTTTGATTCGTAAAACTGAAATGGCAGCTGTTTTCCGCGCATCGTAATGCGTCCCAAAGTTGGTCTCGTTAGTCAAACTGCGGACCAATTGTAGATGTACTCTGTGACGAGCGACGCCACAATGAAATAATACATAATAACACATATCGTCTAATTAGTGTTTGTTACGAATTATCATAATAAATTATTCAGAAAATGTAACACTTCGCTGTTTATTTTGTTTTTATGCTACAAGGTATCATATTGCGTGCGAGATTTATTTTTTGGCGAAAATTGTAAACTTCGATAACTTGAGCGACCAATAAATATTCATTGGCCGGCTAGAGCTTTCGCGAGGTTAATTTAAAAATTATAAAGCGTAAAATGTATGGGTGAGAAGTGGACGGAAAAAAATCGATTTTTAAATGAAAATTTGAATTTTTGGGAGACTTAAGCGATCTCTAAATATTTTTTGACCGCTTGCAGCTTCGGCGATAATTTTTTTTTCTTTAAAGAAGATAATTGGATGGTGAGAAAAAGGGGAATAAATAGAGCTCAAATTTGTGCCATCCTAGTATACTTATTCAAGAATATGTGAATGTTCAAGTTGAAATATTGATAATTGACCACCTTACAGCCGATTTAGTGACAGCAAGTAGGGCAATGTACGTATACTAAAACTTTCCACCGCGTTTTCCTCGAAACGACTTTTCTTGATCTGGTCGGAATCATAACTGTACCTATAATTGTCCGATTTTTAATTTAAAAAATCCACAATTGCCGTAATTGTAGTCGCTATCGTTGTACGTAGCTGTTTTTTTATTTTGTATTTTTTAAAGCCCCCCCCCCCCCCCATATAATTAAATATGTCGCCATTATTACACTTTGTTTTTGAACACCCGCCATTTGGTGATTTTTTTCTCGAAAAACGGCTACGTGCACCGAGAACTACATTCATATGCAGTATAAAACTTTTTTATTTTCATTTTTCAGACCAACCATTGTCAAGTTATCGATCCGGCTGTTGGACCTCATTTGTAACTCAAAAAAATGCAGTTTTGAGATAAACGCTGCACAGCCACCATTTTGAAATCAATTGCTTTAAAAAAAATATTGTATACAGTCACTGATATGTATGATAAACACCCTTTTTGTAATCTCGATTTATTTTGTAGTTTTATGAAAAAAAAATCACGAAAAAATCACCAAAAATTTTTCGGCCTCTGGAGTGGCGTAACCCCTTAAGCCAATTTAAAGAAATCGATTTTTTGAAAATTCTAACGTGATGTTATGCCTCAAATAATGAAAATCTCATCGTTCATCAATATATCTATCAAGAAAAAAAAAATTCAAAATCAACCCGTTTTTTGGGTCGAAGCTTATGCAGACCCGGTAAAGGCTGCCCTTAAAACAGCCAGATGTGCTGATAGCCAACATTACATAGATAGAACGGGTTCAAAAAATACTTTTCACATATATATATATATATAGGTATATGTAAATGAAAGGGAAGAAGAAAAATGTGAATAAGATACGAGAGCATATAAATCCGAGACCGTATTTCTTCGTCTCTGACTCCTTTATTTTTCATCCCTCGTTTTCCTGCACTTCGTCATCGTCCACCACCACCCCCCTATCAGCGTCTTCTTTCATTCAGCTGGAAGACTTGGCCCGCCCGGCCTAAACTTCGCATCTTTTATCCTCCGTCGCTTTTTCAACCTGTACATACGAAACGTTTCCTTTTTTCCGCGAATCAACGCGCGATTACATGAAAGAATAGATGTTTGTATATATACAACCTTGATAAGAAGTGCTAGGCACCCTGTAAGTTTTCTACCCGGACCCAAAATCGAAAACCTCGGCGATAAAAAATGGTAAACCAATTTACCAAACGGGCTTTTGAAGAGGCTTTTTTTTCTCTAAAAATCGGGTTCACAGTAGTTACGCGTTTGATTGTTTCAAGGAATGCTCGTCATACATTGAAGTGTCGTTGACCTCTAGTGTCTCGAAGCAAAGTCGTATTATTAATAACGAAAGGTTGCGAGGTCGATCCCTCCGATTTCGATGAAATTTGACATGCTTGTAGAATGGGTAAAAATAGGTGACACGTATTTTATTATATCTGTGGATCCCGAATTTTAAGGGGTGAAACGCACCCTCTAAAATAGGGCTGTTTTTCGTCGATAACGTTATCGTTCTCATCTCCAATGTATAGTAGACGAGAAAATAAACATTGTTGCAATCTGACATTTTTTTATATGTCGTACCGTTAAAACGTTATCGACGAAAAACGAAGAACACCCCAATTTTCGAGGGTGCGTTTCAACCCTTAAAAATCGGGTTCCGCAGATATAAAAAAATACGTGTCGCCTATTGTTACCCATTCTACATCAAATTTCATTGAAATCGGAGAGATCGACCTCGCAACCTTTCTTTGTAAGTTCACTTGAGAAGCAACAATGTAACGTGTAACTCTTGTAAACACGATTTCTAGGTTTTTTCACATCGTCAATCTGCGTAAATTGTTCGTACGAACAATGAAAACGCGTCAAATATCAATTCTACGTCAAACAGAGGAAATTATATTCGTGAGCCTAAAAGAAATGCCAAAAACCGTGGCTCATATGGAGTTAAACGAATAAAAACTGTCAGTCCGTCAAATCGAAGGGGATCGGTATGAACAAAGTAACCACAGTTCGGCAGAATCGAATATTAGTGAGAAGTGCCCTTAAAAATCAACGAAAAACGTCATTTTATTCGAACGACGTACAAATTCAATTATGTACCTTTTATCGACTCGATATTTTCATTAAAACACCTTCGTTTCAAAGTAACGGCAATAAATTGATGAGACAAGTCATCGACCACCAACCAAAATAGCGATACAAAGAAAGTTTGGAAAAAAAAATAGTGACTCCGAAATAGCAAAATGCAACTTTTTACTCCTTAGACTAAATATTCCAAACCTAATAGTTTTCAAGTTACGCCGCACAATGCTGGCTTTGCGGAAAGCTGCCATTTTTCTTCAAGCAAAAAGTAGATAACTTTGCGAAAAAAATCGCAACTGAAGCTAACGATGTACTTTTCAATGATCTTATCACTGGGTGGTGAGATTGCTATTTTTCAAAGTCCAGCACGCGATTTTGCAAAGTGCAGAAGTCATGAAAAACCGGCATGTTCAAAATGATCTACCGGGTACGAAAAAAAATTGCAAAAATAAAAATAGAACAGCAAAATGAAGCTGGCTTTGTTCGCTTCAGACCAGGTTTCGTAAATTGGTTAACGATTTTTTTTCGCCGAGATTTTCAATTTTTTGTCGGGATAGAAAATTTACAGGTTGCCGAATACTTTTAATCAAGGCTATATATATATATTTTATATTTTCTATATATAGAAAAAAATCGATTCTTTGAACCATCCTAATATATATATATATATATATATATATATATATATATATATATATATATATATATATATATATATATGTGTGTGTGTGTGTGTGTGTGTGTGTGTGTGTGGGTGGGTGTGTATATTAGGGTCGAATTAGAATCAATTTTTTTCTCAACGGAAAATTGAAGTATGTTAGGAAAAAGAAACTTTTGCAAAATTTGAGCGTTCTAAACAATTTTTTAGTTAGTGCTCAAACGCCTTTTTCACGATTATCGGAGTATTGATTTTTTTAAATCTCGATACAGAAAATGTTAGTGCGTGATCAAATGTCAGTCTTGATTTAATTTTTTCCGTAATAATACACAATTTTTATGTAAATATTTTTTTTTACCATAAAAAATTTGTATTTGAAAATTAAAAATCAATATATGGAATTCGGTTGTGAAATTGATATCAACCACTTGATTAACAAAAACACCGTGTTTACATCACTGAACGTCTAACAACTATGCGTGTTTTTGGAGTAATATGTTGTTTAGGAGTAAGAAAACAAAGTCATACGGATTCGAGAGTTACAAGCCGCGGCACTGTTGACGCTACTGCACCTTTGTTTCTCTGACTGTCCGTGAGTTCTTTTCGCGATTCATTCGACTGTTTCCAGTAGTTGCTGTATTGAGGTACGTCACAGTACACGTAAAAATAAAAATATAAAAAAGTTTATTCGAACGATTTGAGCTCCCGTGCAGTTTTTTAAAGTTGAATCCTTCACTTTGGAACTTTAATCAGGATTATAATACGTCCTTGATTACTTTTAAAAACGTGCAAGTTGTGAACGACGTAGCTGAGCGAGCCCTTTCTTCGATGGAAGATTTCAACGGTTTGATTACGAAAAACGAAGACCGAAGACAATGTCGGTTGCAAGTTGTGAGCGAGCACAGAAAAACCCATTCTTTTTGCGAGAAGGGAAACTATTATTCGGCTCGATCTTCGGAGTAATTACGTAAGTTTTTCAACAATCGCATACTGTGATCCAGTATACATATTTTTGTAAACATCGTGGGGAATTATTATTTTTATTGAAACTACTCGAAATAAAACGACCTGTTTATGTTAGCTTAGAAAATGCTACAGAGCATGAAAAGTTTTGAGAAAAGATGCTTCGAAAAATCGAGAAAAAAAATTAAAAGTCGTTTGAGCACTACCTAAAAAAATGTTTAGATCTTTCGAATTTTGTACGAATTACTTTTTCATAACGGAGCAACATTTTCCGTTGAGTACCGCGGAAAAAAATTATTCTTTTTAACCACTTTCTTTATATATATATATATATATGCTCACGTATTAAAATTCTTTCACGCGTTAATTTCGCTGCTTTCTGCATTCTTATTCCATTGCTTCTAATTTTTTTCTTCTATTTATTCGTTTCGCGAGAATTCTCGACTGCATACATGTGGTAGGCCGCCTCTGGCGTTTCAAGCACCGGTTGAGAACTTTAGAACTGTAAAGATCGCGAGCACGAGCTGAAAAGAAGGGAAGAGGAAAAGGGAGGATGAAGGTGAAAAATGATCGCGACAGTGACGAGCTCGTCGGTGACGCGAGATGCAATTTCTTTCGGTCCTCTGTCTCTTTCTCGCTGTCACCCGCAGAAGAACAATTCAGTGGACAGCCTCGGTCTAGAGGCGCGAGAAAAAAAACCCATATAACGAGAGCCGTTCGTGCAATCGGCGCTTTTCCTTTTTCATTCCTAACCGATGTTTCGGGAACCTGATGATCCGCGAATCGAAACGTGGTTCGCACGTTGCTCTCGTCCAGTTCAAGAAGCGAGTGGCGAAAATCGATAAAAATTTCAGTCGCGCTCGTTCGGCTAGCTTCACTGACGAACGCGGGATATTTATCGTCCGGCTGGGGAGCGGCAAAGAGAAGGCTGGAAGTGGAAGGGGAGATTTATCGCGAGCGATTCAGGGCTTCAGTGTATCCCATCAACTCGCGTCATTTCTAGGATCTAAATAAACCCAAAGTTTTTTCCACACAATCGATATATGACTTTCATACTGTTTCGCACTTCAATCAGACACGGATTTTTTTATCGTGCATCGTTTGAGGGCCCGAAAAAATTGACGGAATGTTATGAAAAGGTAATTTATGCAATTTTGGGAAAAGGTACTTTCCCGCGAAGTTACGAAAGAGTACTTTTACGTACACTTGCGAAAAAGTAATTTTGCGTACACTTACGAAAAAGTAATTTTACGCACAGTTACGGAAAAGTAATTTTACGTAAACTTGCGAAAGAGTAATTTTACGCAAACTCACGAAAGGTTAATTTTGCGTAAACTTGCAAGAAAGTAATTTTACGCAAACTTACGAAAAAGTAATTTTGCGTAAGTTTACGGGACAAAAATGAATTTTTTCATAATTTGCGATAAAGTAATTTCACGTGAACGCACAAAAAAGTAAATAATTTTACGTGAACTTACGAAAAAGTAATTTTACGTAAACTTACGAAAAAGTAATTTAGCGTAAACTTACGAAAAAGTAATTTTACGCAAACTTAGAAATAGGAATATTACGTAAAGTTCTTGTGAGGATTGCAGGTATAAGATTTCATTATTAATTCACTGTACCAAAGTAATTTTACGTGAACTTGCAAAAAAGTAATTTTACGCAAACTCACGAAAAAAGTAATTTTACGTAAACTTCCGACACGGTAATTTTACACAAACTTCCGACACGGTAATTTTACACAAACTTACGAAAAAGGTAATTTTACACAAACCTACGAAAAAGGTAATTTTACGTAAACTTGCGAAAAAGTGATTTTACGTAAACTGTGCGAAAAAGTAATTTTAAGTATACTTACAAAATAGTAATATCACGTAAACTTCCGAAAAAGTAATTTTTCGTAAACTAACGGAAAAGTGTAGGTAAAGTTATTGTGAGTATTACAGATATGAGATTTTATTTTTAGTTCATTGGTGAGTTCATTTATTGTAATTCAACAAAAATGAAATTTTTCGTAATTTGTGATAAAGTAATTTCACGTCAACCTACAAAAAAGTAAATAATTTTACTTAAACTTATGAAAAAGTAATTTTGCGTAAACTTACGAAAAAGTAATTTTACGCAAACTTAGAAATACGGATTTTACGTAAAGTTCTTGTGAGGATTGCAGGTATAAGATTTCATTTTTAATTCACTGTACCAAAGTAATTTTACGTGAACTTGCAAAAAAGTAATTTTACGCAAACTCACGAAAAAAGTCATTTTACGTAAACTTGCGAAAAAGTAATTTTACATAAACTTACGAAATAGTAATATCACGTAAACTTCCGAAAAAGTAATTTTTCGTAAACTAACGGAAAAGTTTAGGTAAAGTTATTGTGAGTATTGCAGGTATAAGGTTTTATTTTTAGTTCACTGGTGAGTTCATTTATTGTAATTTTCTGTCCTATATGATTGTTGTGTACAGTTGAGGTCGCGGAAAGTATTAAGGGGTTACATGATGATTGTGTAAGGGCCGTGCCTATGAAATGGCTTTATGATATTATGTTGGAAAACGGGAAAGGCTGACACCTCGTATCTGACCATATTCCAACAATATACATTCAATTGTGTAACATAACGAGAAACGAGGCTATTAGCGTATTAGAAATAATGAAATCGGAATATTTGACGTAACAATGAATATTAAAGTACACGTGAAAACGGACGGCTCAGGAACATAAAATATTTTAATTAACGAAGTTGCGTAATCTTCAACTTTAGTACGGGTTGGAGTTTCGACGGGCTAGATCTGTTAAGCTCGCAGTTTCGAATGTTCTTCCTCGTTTATTCAACCCCGTATTGCGGGATCGAATATACCCGGTTATTCCGCAGCTACGACAAAATCGAAAAAAGGATGTGCAAGTTTGAATGACGCTTCCAATTATACGGTGTAGTCTCGTTCAACGAAACGGGTTGCTTTTGATTACGGCACGAGAAAATATTCAACAAACTTTTATTCGATCGGGGCGTTGCAGCCTTTTTTTGTGATCACAATTGTGTCGGATAAAGTTCGAATACTTTTGTCAAAATTTGTTAAGCGTGTACAAGGTCTGAATAAAAAATAAACGAGAAAAATAATATCCTTAGTCGAATGGCCATCAGCGGTAAAATTGCACAGGTATTTTTTTCAGATGAGTAAAAATTTAGCGTAGCGATATCAAATTAAGTGCCATCGAGAGTCAAACTCGCCGAACTTCGACCTTTTTTCATGCTAAAATATGAAATAGAAAAATTGTTAACAAATATAGTAAATTCCGACATTCATCGGACCGATATTTCAATTGAATTTATTTTTTCTGATGGCGCAAATTTTTCTTCGCCCTTCTGGACTGCCCAAATTCATTCAAACTTTTTTTAGGCTCATCTGCAACGAAAATTTCAAAAAAAAAAAAATATTCTGGATCATGAGAAAATCAAAGGGCCTAAAAAACTTTAAAGAATATTCATTGCGTCGCAACGATGCACGAATGCAATTTTTGTTTCTTCGTTGCCATAGAAGAAAATTATAGTGTACGTCAAAAAAATCATCACACGAAGTGAACTGTATAGCGCAACCGCTGAAAGGTGACCAAGCTATTTACAGGATTTTTTAAATTTTGACGGCGTTGAAGTTTGCACCGTTGGAATGCAACGAAAGTGATCTTTAATTTTGTTCATTTCTTAATTTTCATAACAATCAATAGTTATGTTTATCCATTTAGGTCTTGCATCTCCAATGGGGATAAAAAAAACCGTTTCGGTGTTTTCCGTGACCTGAATCGGCAAAATAATTGTGAGCAATAGAAGAAAATTTGACTTTCGTTGCGTTCCAAATATGCAAACATCAGTATCATAAATTTCGGCTTACAAGGAACATCATTTGAGTGTCCGCCTTCGATTTGGTTGAAACTCGTAAATGTGATAAAGCATTGGAAACTATTAGACACTTTTTTTTTTATCTGCGGAAAAACGGTTCTGAGGGGGGAAACCACCCCTCAAAGAAAGGCGTGTCGGGGGCTGATTTTGCAGTTTCCCTCACAAGCAGTCCACCGATCTGAATGGAACAAAAACCAAAATTCTTCTGATGTAAAGCGACGAAAAATCCATTGTAGAAGTATTGAAAGAAAATCAAATTAAGGTATGATTTAAGGGGCTAAACCAGTGTGACACTTTCAAAGAATCGATTTTTCTTGCCTCTTTCGACAGTCCATTGTATGGGCCAGGTATAGCTGATTAGCAGTTTTTATGGTACATATCATTTTATCTTGCAAAAATTGATAGTTAAATCTTTAAACGCATTTTTCTCGAAGGGAGATTTTTCAAATTTCCTGACATTGTAACTCAAACAGCAATTATCCGATTGACTTAAAATTTGAACTGAGTACTCTTGAATATATTTACTCTACAATGACGTAGGATATTTTCGACTGGATAAAATTGACGATTTGGCATTTAAAAAAACGACCATTTTATAGGCAAGAAAACAGACTTTTTTCAGAACTACGCCATTTTGTTAGATTTTAATATTTTTGAAAACCCTACGTCATTGTACAGGAAATACCTTCCAGTTTAACATTTTTTCCTTTTTCGGTTTCAGTTACTTAATCGACCAGAGTCATTTCAGCAGTGGAGGAACTTTTTTTTTGGCGGCTCCGAAGGCAGCGCATAAGTCGCTTGGATCTCAATATTTTTCTATGAAAAAATTATGTAATATCGGTCAAATATAGCCAAATATAGCCAAATATATTCTTAATTTTCCGAAACATTTAATTGAGTACTTTTCTTCCAAAAAAATTCCCGAAATTTGCAGCGTTCACACTGGTGTAGCCCCTTAAAACCGTTCTTCGACCGATCAAAAAAAAAATACCTGTCTAATAGTTTTCAATGCTTTATCACACATATGAGTTTCAAGAAAATCGAAGGCGGACACATAAGTGATGTGCTAGTCATGATTTTTCACGTGGCAAATAAATAGAATAGTTAGAAAGTGTATTGATAAATATTATCACGTGATCGGATTTATCAGCAATCCCGAAAACGAAATGTGCACTTTACGAGGGAGTGGAAGCGCGCACTTTGCATGGTAGCGCCACAGCGCGCTGATCCTGAGCACTCCAATCGAATCTATAAAATCAATAAATTGATTTCTCTGACAAAAATCATTTCTATTCACTTTTTAGCGTATTTTGTAAGTTTTTTTTTATCCAAGACATGGAAAACCACAATTTCAAGGAAACATTAGGAAATTTTACAAAAAATTACGTTGAAGTTTGAATTGTTGGCACGCAACAAAAAACTTGGTAGAACAATTTTTTATGGCAACGTTGAGCTACAAAAATCACTCAATGATTTTTTCAGGATCCTCCACAGGGATACTACCTTTGCCTTAATTGTCAAGCAAACATTCCGGATGATAGATAATAACGAGAATAAAGAAGACCGAAAACAAAAAGGATTTTTCGTTGCATTTGAGCGACGCAAACTGGATTGTCTTGTTCGGAAAATCGATTACATCCCCTTTTGTAATTGATCTACGGTGCTCACTTTTCGCGTGATTTATTTTCGAAATATGTTAATATTTTTCACCGTGGCCTTGAAAAAATGAAAACATCGGCATTTTTGCAACACCCTAATATGTGTGTATTACATATACAAAACACGCACCTTTTAACGTTGGCCTACGTGTGTGTTTTTTTTTTCATCCTAACCGAACATTTTTTTGCTGTGACGCGAAGAAAAAAAGATTTTTCGGTTACCGTTGAACTTCGCAACGTCGACACGCAATGAAAAATTTTCAAAATTTTTTTGGGCTTTGTTTTTACGCTATCCAAAATCTTTCTCTGTAGATTAACATTGCGGATCTTCAATAAAGATCCCTAAAAGCATTGGAGTGTATTTTCGTAGTGCACAAGGGCAAAAAGAAAAAAATTGCGCAAATAAAATAAATAATCATGCGTTGCGTCCAAGGATGCGAGTTTGAACATAATATTTTTTGCACCGGCATAATATATGTATATCAAACGCGACGATTCTCGATATCCAAGCACACCAAGATCTTCCGTAAGATCCGTTTAAACCCGTCGCAACGTCCTTCAACGTGTATCCTCCAATCTCATATACCGCGGTGCGTATCCGCGTACGAGATTTTCCGCACCTCATACCGCCGTCGGATAATTGACGCACCGCTCTCGACTTGCCGAGCGATTCCTCGCTGATGCAGACGGCGGAGCATGACTCACCGAAGAAAGCGAGCGGGAACGCGGACGATCTACGGAATCCTCTCTCCTCTCTCGCATCAGATTCAATGCGATTCATTCGAATCCCGGCTCTCCACGCACTTCCGTATCGATCGAAATCCCAAAAAATCTGTTCAACTTCGCGATACTTCGAACTTTTTACATTCTACATGCACGCGTTGTTACACGTGTTAAAATAGAGAAATGCAGAGCGACCGTCGACGTTGATTTTTAGTTTCTTGGATTTAGTCACTTTTATCGCATGAGATAGTTTTGGTTATTATCGTAAGTGTAATAATGATACACAGAATAACGAATGCTGCATTTTTTTAAATAAAAATAATAATATTTAAATGATAATGATACTAACAATGACGAAGGGCCCGAATTTGCGGAGGCAAAAAATGCAACGACGGCTCGGAGGAAATAAAAAATATAAAAAATGGTCTGTGCAACCCGCGGGAAGTCCGGGTTGAATCGCGCGTTTCGCGAAATTCGCGTCCTTGCGCGCCCACGATCCTGAACGCACTGACAAGATCCGGGGGTTCGGAACTCGAGGTGGCCCGCCGCATGCGCGACCCGTAGTGCCCCCGCGTTTGTACACTCGGCCGTATCTACTGCCATATGAACACGTCTCGTGTCCCATACAGGTGGGGATTCTATCTGTTTCTACTTTATATAATTTCCTATAGAGTTTTGTGTAATTTCTCTCTCTTTCTCTCTCTCTCTCTCTCTCTCTCTCTCTCTCTCTCTCTCTCTCTCTCTCTCTCTCTCTCTCTCTCGCCCTCTCTCTGTCTCTGATTTTTGGTTTTCAGTTTTTCGGTTCGATTAAGGGGCGATATACACCTTGGAGCCGGAAAAAAGTCATTTTTATGAATTTCCTCAAGGAAAACTATTTGAAATTTCGGATTGAGGTTTTAATTATCTAAAAGTATATACATTCAAAAATGTGTTTAATTTTCTTTATTTAAAAATATCATAAATATACAAGGATATTGTATGATCCTTGGAGCGTCGTAAAAAAATCGGCGTATACGGTACCCACTGGCGTTTCTTCAAAAATCATCTGAAAGAAAACCAAAAAGATTATTAAATTAGATACTATAATCTAGTACTTGTCATAGCCGATTTTGAAAATATCGATTTATGATAAAATGGCGGACGTTTGAACATAAATAGTGATTTTTGAGCCAAAAATTAGTTATTATTTTGCCTATAAAACAAAAACTAAGTAACGGAAAAACATCCTATGACAAGTACTAGATAATGGTGTATAGAGTAACCACAAAAAACCTCAAGGCAATCGGTTCATTGGTCTTCGAGAAATTTTGGGTACCGATTTCAAAAACGTGGTTTTGAGAAAAACGCGTTTGAAAATTTGGGAATGAATAAATCATGAAATTTGTCAACTTACATGGAATCATCGATACCAGGCCCATAGTGTAGGTCTTCTATGGTCGACGGAATGTTTATGGCTTCTAAATCCTCGACCTCGACCATCTAGGTGTATATCTCGCCTTAACGCAAACTCAAGCTGAGATTTTATTTTATTTTATATTTTATTTCATAATCCTTTACTTATCTCATTTTGGTTTCTTTTTATATTAGTTCACCGAGATTACACCTGCGTCACCGTTATCATTATCATTATTATTATCATAATTTCACTTCAAGTTAATGTTAAGTTATTATGTATCTATTGCGTTCCGCTGTTACTTCGATTATCATTTTGTGGGCTCTGTTGGTTATGTTGTTTCCCATTTTCTTATTTTGTTTTCTTTCCAAATTATTGCGGCCTAGCGAATTATTCATCGCTAGTCTTGAAATGCTGAATTTCACTTCACTTTATTTGAATTTATTTGTATTCTCATTTTTATTTTTTATTTTGTTTTTATTCTCGTTTCATCTTCATCACTATCTTCACTGTTATTACTAGGTTATTTTTTATTGTACACCACCATGATGTAGTCACTGGTTGTCTCTTCATTTGCCCGAAAGTTATACTGGGGCATAAAAAATTAATCAATCAATCAATCAATCTCTCTCTTTCTCCGCCTTTCAATAATACTTACGATACTTTTTATCCATGTGTTTCGCGCGTAGTCTCTCGACGTACACAAATGCCGGCAATTTCAGAAGCGTCGAAGCACGCAGAGACGAAGAAAATGAATAGACTTACACGCGTATATATATATATATATGTGCGCGCGTATCAGTGGATTCGGAGGAAGAGAAAAGATTTTTTTTCCGTCGCGATTGAAATTCCCGCAGCTGCTTGACATACGGATGGTTGCCTGGAGAAAAACGAGTCACTTCGGATACTGTCTCTGAAAGGCAGATTCGATAAAGATTTTTATGGGTGATTTTCGTTTTTTTTTTCGTTCTGGCGCTCTTTTTAAATTGAATTGCGGATCTGAGCTATGAACGTTGTGCCAGTTATAAACTTTCATGCGTATCTGTTGTTTTACGGTAATACCAATTATCGATATGTATATATAAATATCAGGGTGGCCCAAATTTGAGCTCTATTTTTTTTTCCTATTTCTCACAGGCCAATTGTCTACTTTAAAGAACAAAAAAAATTGTCGCGAAATCTGCAAGCGGTCAAAAAATATTTAGAGGTCGCTCAAGCCTCCCAAAAACTCAAATTTTCATTACAAAATCGATTTTTTTTCTGTTTACTTCTCACCCATAAATTTTACGCTTTATTATTTTCGAAATTAACCTCGCGAAAGCTCTAGCCGGTCGATGAATATTCAGTGGTCGCTCAAGAGCTGCGAAATTTCGGATGTTCCCCAATAATTTTTTTTAGTCATCTGACTCATAAATTTGACGCTTTCTAAAATGTTCAAATCGTTTTTCTATAGAAATAGATTCATTAAAGTTACCCAAGAATTATAATGTTTGTTCTCATTAAGTAATCCTTCAAAACTCTTGTCCGTAAACAAAATTATAGGTCCCCCGTTTTATCGGGTTGGAAGTGTGAGGTAAATTAAAAAAAACCATTTCGAAAGAAAAAAAGCATTGATTGTTTTGAAAAGTTTACAAAGTGTTAAATTTATGAGTGACAAGAGAAAAAAATCGCGACGATTAGAAATTTCGGAGCTCTTGAGCGACCACTAAACATTCATTGGCCGGCTAGAGCTGTCGCGAGCTCAATTTTCCGTCGCGAACGAAAAAAAAGTCGATGTTTTAGTGAAAACTTGAATTTTTGGAAGGCTTGAGCGACCTCTAAATATGTTTTCACCGCTCGCAGATTTCGCGACAATGTTTTTCTTTCTTTAGAGAAGATAATTAGATGGTGAGAAAAAGCGAAAAAAATAGAGCCCAAATTTGGAATTCATTTTATATAGTTATATACAGAGTGTCTAAAAAAGCCCTGACATTCAATTTTTAGTAATAAAACGGATTATTTATTTGAAAAGTATGAATATTTCAATTTTACTATAAGGTAAAAACATGGAGGTTATGTTTGGAACACAATATCCGATAAATGACCGCCTCGTTCCGAACGTTCACTGTTTGCGAACGTTCACTCTTTTGACGAAATTTTCAATGACATAATGGCTCGATTGCGGACCAATTTCATTAATGGTGCGTCCAATTGCTTCCTTGCGCTCCGGAATGGTCTGTGGATCGTTGGTACACACTTTTCCTTTCAGAAAACCACGAAAAAAGAAGTCCAATGGCGTCAAACCGCACGATCTTGGTGGTCAATTCACATCGCCGTGGCGCGAGATAACACGACCATGAAACTTCGTCTGCAATAAATGCATTGTTTCGCCCGCAGTGTGGCACGTTACGCCATCTTGTTGAAAGAATATGTCTTCCAAGTCCATGCCGTTTATGCCATTTATCGGATATTTCGTTCCACACATAACCTCCATGTTTGTGTCTTATATTACAGTAAAAATATTCATACTTTTTAAATAAATAATACGTTTTTTAAATAAATTAAAATGTCAGGTCATTTCGAGACCACTTTAGTATCTTCGTAGAATAAGAAATAAAATGAATTATATTATTCCAGAATTTTGCTATTGTCAAATGTAATCTAAAACTTTTGAAGTGTGTATATATATATATATATATTTATGCTCGGCGGTCACTGAAGTTAAGCAGCATTGGAGGCTGCCAATACTTGGAGTGGTGACCGCTTGCCCGTGCACTGGTTTGCGCGTCAACGTCTGAGGACGCAGTTTCTCTGAGTTTCTGATGATGATACAACTGAAACTCAGCCAAATATAGCCGCCTGTATCGGCCCAGGTTTTCCGCAGTTTCCCTGGACCCTCGTGCAAATGCGATACAGTAGTGCATTAGGAAAGAGTGGCTGCGGTCAACACTCTGGGAGGGAACGCTGGAAGGAATGTAGGGAACTCTGGAAGGATTGTGAATGTCGGAAGGAATGGAAGGAATAAAGGAGGGGTTGATGAAAGGGGAAGAAACCCGTACCTCTGACGAATACATATTTAAAAAAAAAATATATATATGCAAAAAAGTAATTTCAATTTCAAGAACCGTTCTTAAAACAGCCACACGTGCTTACAGTAAGCATCATACAGATATAGCTGATTCGAAATATTCTTTCCCAATATACACATGCATATGTTTGTGTATACACACAAACCTACACACACGTATATATATTGGATACACGCAACTATGCACCCGTGCAAAAATTGTCGTAGGGATCCAATTGGATTCCCATACTTGTCCCTGCTTCCTGATAGGGATCCGATGGGTCATCGCATTAGATCCCTATACTAAAACGTCACACTCGTACATTGGATTCTCATTGGGATTTCATTTGAAATCCAATGTACGAATCCTTTTTGAAACCTAGAGCATTGCCACTTTAACGACAGAGTCCGATGCGATTTGTGATAA